>CM040475.1:4492356-4531046 GCA_022758105.1 Pangasianodon gigas
ATTACTGTCAGAGTGACAGAACCCATGCTGTACACACACTCACACACTGCAAACAGTTGGCTGTGATTTCAATTAGGCTGTCACAATCTCTATAGAACATCAACACTTGTGTACCTTTTAACACTAATTAATAAACTCACACACACCCATGTGTGTAGATATTTGTCTTAGAGTTTATGCTAACACTAATATCAACTTTATGTCAGGCTTAATACAGGCTTACATGGATTATATAATGTTTTAGCTATTTTTACATTGCTCACAATGTTTTGTTTTTGTCTGCCTTCCTCTACAATCACACGTCACTTGTAGTTTGTCCTTTTGGACATGTAGAGAACGCTAGAGGCTAGGGTTTGTACTAGCTTCACTGGCAGATTAGCAAAGCAAGCTGATTGTACTAGCTGTGTACACTGACCAGATGCAACAGTGATGTATGCTACTTTCTTGAAGGCTTTATTTTTTTATCTCTATGTACATTTATTGGGGGCATAGTGGCTTAGTGGTTAGCACTTTTGCCTCGCACCTCCTGGGTTGGGGGTTTGAATCCTGCCTCTGTCCTGTGTGTGCAGAGCTTGCATATTCTCCCTGTGGTTCGGTGGTTTACTCTGCGTAGTCCGGTTTCCTCCCCAAGTCCAAAGACATGCTGTGTAGGCTGATTGGCATTTCCAAATTGTCAGTATTGTGTGTGAGCGGGCAATCGTATTTGATAGACAATCAATATTCTGTCTTCTGAACCACGTTCAGGTGATTTGCTTCATCAGGGACTGATTCTTTCGGGAGCTTTTGGTGATTTGGTGCGAGGGAGTGGGACCGGGTCCAAGTGTTAGAGTTAGTGACCCTCTTTTTCAGTATTTATGAAATGAAGGGTTTATGATGGCTTTGTGATGATAATGAGTGACACAAAAGACTGTGTGTTTGTGTGTATATGTTGCAGAACTAACCACAGCATGAATCAGCAGAACACAGCGTCACTCATTATCATCACAAAGCCATTATAAACCCCTCATCTCATAAATACTAATGAGAAATCTGTGCGAATGTCACATTACCAGTCATTACATTTATGATGTCACATTACTCTACCTTCTGTTGAAAATGTCACATCAGCTGACTGTTCCACTTATGATGTTACATTATTCAGCATTCCATTTATGATGTCACGTTCCTAAACATATTCATTACATTCCTAAACATTCTGTTCATAATATAACATGACTGAGCACAGAATTTCACATGATGTTTCATAATGTCTCATTATGTAAACAATGTCAAGTTCTCTTTATGATGTCATATTACAGAGCACTGTTTGTGATGTCACGTTATAGAGTACCTTATGACTGAGCATTCCATTCAATTACTGTTTATACTGCGACATTCCTCACGTTTTCATTTTGCTGTCACATTTCTTAATATTCTATTTATCATGTTCCTAGCATATAGCATCCTGCCATCTATTTATGATGTCACACTACTCAACATTCCGTTAAGGATATCACATAAGCAAATGTTCCGTTTGTCATATTTCCGAAATTCCATTTAAGCTGTTACAGCTACAGAACTTTTCATTTACGATGTCACGTTACTAACATTCTAGTTATCATTGCCTATTGGCAGATTTCTGCGCTGTACAATCATGACATCAGGTTGTCAACTTGTCAAGTCCACTTACCATGTCAACATTCTAATTATGATGTCACACTCCTAAACATTCTAATGATGATGTCATACTCCTGAACATTTCAATTATGACATGACAATTCGGAACATTCCAGCTATGATATCACAATGCAAAGCATTCTATTTATTATGCCACATTCCAGAACATTAAATTTTTGATCTCATCAGCATTCCACTTAAAATGTTACATTACCAAGCATTCTCTTTTGCTGAGATTTGCAATCATGATATCAGGTTGTTAAGCGTTCCGGTTTTTTTTATGATGTCATGATGCCTGATTTCAGATAGCTCTGTATTAAGATGTCACATTATTGAATGTTGTGTTTATGTGCTCAATTTGTGATGTCACCTAACCAGCAGTTCTGTTTTATGATGTCAGATTGAAGACTGCGAGATTCGTGATGTCATATTCCGGTGCATTCTGTTTATGAGGGCACGGTGACATCTACATTAATATGAATTTTGGCACAGACTCGTAGTCTTCTGTAGATTCACGCTAGGTCTACTAATGGTGCCTGGAGTTTCGACGAAACAATGAGAAGATGCTTTTAGCAATTATGCTACCCATAGACTGAACCAACTCCCAGAAGACCCAAGATCCATCTTCCAGTTATTTGAAGTTGTTTTGAGCTGATGATCTACAGTGCTAAATATCTGAACTCCTTTACTAGCCGCATATGATTGTAGCACTCATCTAGGGCAGTGACTTATATCGTCCCAATCGAGCCCCTTGTCACATCCCCTGTGTAGTTTGTGGTTTGACCTCATGACCTGATGACCTCATGACCTCAATCTATGAGCACTGCATAAAGGTTTCATAAGTTCACCATGTTTTTTTTCAAATGAATGCAAACCTCCCTTACAAATACGAGTTCACCCTTAAAACAAATA
The DNA here is from genome assembly GCA_022758105.1 of Pangasianodon gigas. Classification (NCBI taxonomy): domain Eukaryota; kingdom Metazoa; phylum Chordata; class Actinopteri; order Siluriformes; family Pangasiidae; genus Pangasianodon; species Pangasianodon gigas. Next base: position 4,494,925 of record CM040475.1, read on the forward strand.
CCACTGAACTCCTTAAAACTGCACATTGCTGTTAATTCAGAACTATGCTACCAAGACATGCTTTGCTTCCCAACTGGAAGAAACAGAACGTACGTGACTAGTGAGTACGTAGGAGTGTGTTTTTACAGGGGGTTGGGGTATAAAGACGCTGTTCGCTGGAGTTTGGCCTAGTCACAATGATTAGTTACATATGCTGCATGGGTTGCGAAATCTGACCCAGATGTGTGTGTGTGTGTGTGCATGTGTGTCTGTGTAAGCTTTTACTTTTGACGTACTTCTTTCCTACATTTACCAGGCTATTACTTAATTTTTTCCCCTCCTGAAGTGAAAATAATTCCTAGAGAACTCGCAGTCCTAAAACAGTGCTAATGTTGCTAACAGTGAACACAACTGAGTAGGAATCAGTTAGCATGGTTTCATGCTAATCCATTTCCATATAGCTTAAGAAAACAATTGGAAATTATTAGTACTATAAGTCCTTTAATGGAAGAAACACTAACCTTGCATAAAAAGTCACTAATTTTATTCATTTTTCTTCATTTCTGTCAAACTAACTTTTATTCAGCTTTAGAGGTGTCTTCACTAGAATGCTAACATTGCTATCCATGTATGACAGTCAGTGCAGGCTAGTGTAGCACTTTTCTGCCCAAACATTCATCTATTTTTCTTCATTTCTATCACTGATAACTTTAATTTAGATGTAGAGCTTTCCAAAAGTGGCTCATTAATAGCAATGAAGTAAAGGAGTGCTAAAAATGCTCGCAAAATATAAAAGTCAGCAGATGCCAGCTAGCATCATCCTCAAGCATTCTTCTTCATTTCTTTTACCATTAGCTTTTGGGACTTTAATGTTCAGTTCTCGAGTTGCGTCCTTGACTGTCTTTCCCCCTAAATGCTGACAGTGGCTTATTGTACTTCTTCCACGCGTCACATCACCTAAAATAAAGATGCATGTGCTTGTCAAAAGAGTCATCTTCACTTTTTGGGGAAAAAGAAGTACGAGGCTTAAAAGGTGGCCTCAGTTACACATTGTAAATGGGGAAAATAGCGACTCTGACGTTTGCTGTCTTTACTGCTGCTGTAGTTTCTTGTGCTGTCTTATTTGATATCTCTGGATTATAAATGGCTGTTTATTTGTCATTCACTTGAGCAGGACTGCTGGTGTAGGACTGTGATGGAAACTGGCCATGCGTAAATACCAATAGCCAGTCAAACACACTCGGGGCTAAGATGTGGATGCTTTATTCTCAGTTACGCCATGTGCTCAGACTCAGTTTGAAAAGTAGAATCTTTGAAATATTTACATGAATTTCAGCAATTCTTATTATTCAGTTTGTCCCTTTTTTGCTTTAATGATAGTGTGCATTCGAGCTGGCATGGACGCCACAACTTTTTGCAAATCCTTATGATCCATTTTAGATCAAAACCATCGGATTTGATTCAATAGGAGAGATTAGACATGAGGAAAATCTGACCTTTTGTACAAAGCAGTTAACATGGTCAATATCACACATTTACTTACATTTAAATACAGACCTGGAAATTAGAGCTGTGCCATATTGTATGGTCCATGATATACCGGTACATTTCCTCCCCAAGATAAGAATTTGTCATGCTGCGATACTGACGATATAGTTGATGACGTGTTTATGCGCCACAGCGTGGGTATCTCACACGTACAATGAGAACAAGCATGGCGGAAGGCGGAGTCAACTCTAGACGAGGAAGATGAATTAATCCCCAAAAAAGCTTCCTCTGTAATATGGAAGTAGTTCGGACACAGTAGACGGCTCTCAAGACTGTATGCTGATGTGACTTGTGGCCAGAAAGATAGTGTTGAATGTTACTATTTTCATATCGTCATTCATATTGTTACCGCAAAAAATACCATGAAATATCGTGATATAGTTTTAAGTCTATATCGCCCATCCCTACTAGAAATAGAGCAGAAGCTTGAATATTAAGTATTCAAGATATTGAACAGTTACATTTCTTTGTTTTAAATATTTCAAAATTCTAAAACCTTCTTTTTATTTACAATTTTAAATGGAAAAAAAAAATTCCCAGATTTTCAATGTATATTGTATACATAGAGATAGAGCAAGAGAGAGCGAGAGAGAGAGAGTACTATGAATTTAAGCTCGTACACATATTGTAGCTAGAGATTTTTAGACCTGTATTATAAAAAAAAACAACTAAACGTTGGTATATGGATAGAGAAAATAAGATACATAAACACATTTTTGGAACAAATCATCAATAAATCATGTAGTGAACATGTGTTCTGTTCCCTCTAGGATTGGGTGTGTTTAACCGAAGCTCTGTTGATGATGTCATCTTGTTTCTTCTCTTCAGAATATTTTAACGTAAAATCAATGATGGAAATATGGTTTACATTATCCTTGTATGACTTTTCAGGGACTTTTTCTTGTTGTGATCCACTGCTGTTCAAGATTATTTATAATACTGGACAATGCAGGTATGGAGAATGTCAGCTAAAATATCTGCTGAAGTGGTCTCAGTTCTAACCAGATATCACAGATGCTTTGAGGATAAGGATCGAGGCTCATAAATCTAAACTTCCTGACACACTTCTACTGCTGCGACTCCTCTCATCTCCTGCCCTCCGGATTTGCTCGATTCACCCTAAAGATTTTATTCCCTAATCTCATTCTTACCTCAGTGGATAAATCTCACCTGGCTACTGTACACTTTTACCTTAGAACTGCTGCTGTAATCATAAAGACTTCCTTATGATGATCCCAGATCTCATATACAAATAGATACAGTTCTACACAAATAAAATTGAATTGAATTGAACTTAAATGAAGTGAAAGATGGTTAATGTGGCTGCTGAATATTGACAATAATTACAAAAATTTTGTCAGGAGGAGGATTTATTTTTAATTACGCTAGCTAGCTAGCAGTATCCTCCTCTGATAGCTTTAGCTAACTGAGTGAGCAATGTATCATAGCTCAAAAAGCAACTACACAGGACATCTCAAACTCAAGTGTTCTTCGTTGTCATGTTTTGCGAGTCCGTACGTACAAGGTAACCTGGCAGGAACATTCTTTCGAGGAAATCAAGGTCATTCTGCAAATTATTGGCACTCAGAAACTGACTCTCTGGAGGTCAGTGTGGCACTGACATCTTTTGGCTCTATGTGAACAAGCGGCAGTGGGAGATTGATTAAGATTGACTGCTGCCAACACACATCATGCAGCTAGATAAGCCTGCGAGGCTACTGTCTTTAGATATATGTGTCTTAAATCCCGGCCTTGGTCTGATAACAAGGCACATGAAGACAGTTGGTCTAAAATCTTTCTATAACTCACATACCAGCTCTTTGTTTTTACGTTAAAGATGCCATTTATGCTTGGTCTCATGTAGTATGATGGATTTAGGAGCAGAGTAACCAAAAAGATGCACATTTTGGCAACAGAAGTAGTACATTGTGTCATTGATCAGTGTATGGTACGTAACCGCTCAAGTTCACACACAGTAAAAATGTACAGATTAGTACTACATACTGTATAGCTAATATAAAATATGTTTTTAATTAAGGAAATTACACAGTGTTCTTCATGTTGTGGTGTGTGTGCCAGGAATTGAAGCTTTGACAGTTAGGGCTTCCAACATGACGACCAGGTTTATGTAAAATACATGTGAATACCACCACATTTTCCACAAAAAAGTAGTTAGATGGAACAAGCTAGCTAGCTAGTCTGGACTGGGACAGTCATAACAGATTTTTTTTTTTTTTTTTTTGCTGAAAAACAAACACAGGGATAGCTTACAATATTAGCTATGTCTAAAAGAGCACTAGGCAGGTGCTAGTCTTCAAAGCCCTTTACAAAACTCTTAAATAACTTTTAAAGATGGTATTCCGTGAACTTTTTTCAGTCTAACAGCTATATCATGTGCTGAAAAACTCATTGTGTCTCTGTGTTCAAAAGTAACTTGAGTGTGGCGAGCAAATCAGATTGCAATGTTCAAGATCCTGTAGCTTGTGGCCAGAAAAGTGTACAAAAGATATCAGATGCTCCAAATTATGTGGGTAGAACATCTGAGGCTGAGACTAGACAACTGCAAGCAAGTGCTGGATTATGATGATGTTTAACTTGCTGTATGTATCGGATGATGGGATTTTATTGTAGCTTACCCATTTTGTCCATAATATTAGATTATTTTGACAAGGATGTGATGGAAATTTTAACCCCTTGCCCGAGGATTAACAGTTCGACCAAATGTAGAGTAACATCTCCGTTATAAATACAAGCCAATGAGACGCCTGTTGCTATACGACGTTATCTCTGGAATGACTGTTACACATTTTAAAAGGGTTTACAGGTTTAATAGTTTGTGTGTAGTTGAGACATGGCATGAAGAGTAATTTCCTGTTTCCAAACGCACCTCTGATTTATGATGATAAGTATTCAAATGTAAATAAGTAAATAGATTGGGCTGCTATATCTGGTTGTATCAAGTTTGTGGAAGGAAACACAGTGGAGACAAATGGAACTATTGTGATGTCTGGAATTTTAAAAAAAGCACCACTGCTGGGACACACACACACACACACACACACACATTTCCGCTTAGTGAGTGGCACGCTTGCAGCTCTTCTGATCTGGCCCTGGTTAACACTCTCAACTCTCTCTGTGCCCGTCTGCTTTATGTCTGTGTGTGTATCAGTTCTAGCAGACTCTTCCACGCTGCCCTTACACTCTCGCCTCCCCCTATACACAGAAAGATCATCGATTTTCCTTTCCTTTCCAAGATTATTCTTTGACTCCTTCAGACTGACGTCAGTCACGGTCAGGGCATTTTTTTTTTTTTTTTGCTTCAGGATCATTTCCAACCTCTGAAAGGCTTCTGAAGTGTCTTTGCTTGGCAAAATAAAACTAAAGCAAATACTCTGGAGATTCTTGATTCCTAGCAGATCTGAAGTTCTAATGAATTATACATCTGTCCCTTTGGGTGGTTGATTAATATTCCAGTGAACAAGCTGAGCTTAACCAATCACATTGCAAGGGCAGATCAGTAACAGTTGTGTAAAAGTGCTTTCACACTTGGCGTTTGTGTCTCAGACGGCAGCGCATGTTCTTTATTTAATCCTATTTCCCATAGGAAAGGGAGGCACCTTTAAAAAGAAATGCCACAGATGTTTTTGGTCACCAAAGAGAGCTTCCAAAGTTGAAAAAAAGTTTGGGGAAAAAAGTGACGAGTGACGTCAAGCAATTTTTCTAGGCCCAGACCAATCAGATCGAAGTTGAGAGGCAAGTGAGGAAAAAAAAAACCATGGACAGAGGACAGAGTTCCATCTTCTTATTGAGCCAATATAAAGAGATTTACTTTGTGCTGAATTGAAAGCATTCATTGCTAATATTCTAAAATAAATAAAAATAACAACTTTTTGGGACATTCACCAATCTACAATGTGATGTCCCACTTTAACTGTAGCTGCATATGGTGCAGTCACACAAGCAGCTCAAATTCTCTTGATTTTCTGCCTCCAAAGCTACAGAGAAGCCAAACAACCTCTTCGTAACCAGCGTTAAACCAATCTTTATTTAATAAAAAAAAATTTAATCTAGTTGATAGCAAGCAAGGCTAGTTAGGCTACGTCCACATTAATTCGGATGGATCTGAAAACTGCATTTTTGCTTTAAAACGCTCTTTGTCTACACTGGTGTTTATGAACGTTTTCCAAAAATTGCTCGTCCACACTGAAATGTCTGAAAACGCTTACATGCCTATACTGCGTATGTGTAAAAACATAAGAAGCTTTGGCCTGCGTTATTTCCATAAGGTGTATATTTACATGAATGATTTTAAGCCAGTAGAAGGTCAGAAGTTAATGTTTCATGCTACTGACCAGGAGGTGTTGAGTACAAGTCCCAAGAGTAATTGATCTTAAGCACCTGCTTCAAGTAGAGTGTCAGAAAATGGCTAAGCATCGGGGTAATTAGATCATGAATAGTGTAGCCACCTTTATTTAATGTGGGTATATCCTCATATACACTGCTCCAGGATGAGAAGAGGCATTAACATCCCTGCTGGGTTTTTCACCTTCTGAGGTTGACACACACACTGACCTCTGACCCCTCCTCCTGCCTGTGTGGTTTAACAGCGCTCACACTTCTTCTCCTGTTAAACCGCTTTGAGTCAAGTGTGTTAGTGAGAAATCTGAAATGAGCAGCTCACTGACAGTTACATATGAGTCACTGGAATTCTGGATCAAACACTGCAGGCGGGCAGCGAGCAGCATGCTGAGCCGAGTGTGTATTAACTGGTGTGTATGTGTGTGTGTGATGCTGTTTCCAGGAGAGAACCTGGGATGTTGATTTGATTCAGCCTCAGGGTTTAATTACCTGATTGGCATCACTGTCTAGTGTGCATGATTTCTCCAGAAATCATACAAACAACAAGAGCAAACTGAAATGTTGTGTGTGGCTTCACACAGTGCCCGAAACATATAGCCTAATGCTGCGTTCGTGGTGCCTCGTAAATGATAGTTTTCAAGTTGTAATAACATCATTTCTCACCTCGGGATGTTTGACGTGCGAAGTGGAAAAAAAACATGGACGCCTTCACAAAAACGTGTCTTTTATTTTCTCTGTTAGAGCATGTAAAGCACATAAAAAGCTATTTTAGGTGCACTTTTACAGTTACAGGCCTGGTTCTATTCTATATTGACCTATATTGACCTGCAAACGTTCATGCACCATTTTGGACTGAAATTGCAGCACAGCAGCAACATCGGACAAATAGCAGGTAGCTTAGCAACAAGCTAGCCGGCGGACAAAAGCGAGTAATGTTAGCAGCAAGCTAGCCGGTTTAAGTTAGTGATAACACTAGTGTTAATGATAACCTTCTCGAAACAGTGATTAGGATGGGCCTTGTTATAAATTTAACCAAGTACTGTGTCCGTATATTAATGGATCTAAAGCCAATAGTGCTATAAACTCATTTAAAAGTAGCGAAGGGGAACTTTACACTGTTCACAGTGTGAGTGGCCATGTTGATTTGACATCAACGGGGAGGGAACTGGTAGTTGAGAAAATGACCCCAAGATGACGAGTTGAGGAGACGTTTTCTGACTGTAGGGTGTGTATGTGTATTCAAGGTGTAACGCAAAGCAACCATCTGTATCTGTTTAGTGCTCTATATCTGTATTTGTATCTGTATTCAGATTTAAATCTGAAGTGGGCGTGGCCTAAAAAGGCAGTTTTTTTAAATGAACCCTAAGCCCCTGGAAACAAACAAACTAAAAATGTTAGAAATGCTAAATTCTGGCTCTGACAGTTCCTCATCCTCAGCTACATCACTCATGTTCATAATTAGTCTCAACTACAGATCAGATTTTTATTTTTGTTTGTACCCCTGACCAGGCAGTTACTAAGAACTGCAGCCCTTGCATGTCTGGCAAGCTTCACACTCGCACTGCATTAAAAACACTAAAAACCTCCCCCTTTTGTGACTTTTTGCTGTGTCCTGCGGTATTCCAGCCCTGATTTGATCTATTTTCAAATAGATGCACATTCTGGCAAAAAAACAAAACAAAACAACCCAAAAGCGAATAATGCACCTTTTGTTCATATCTGTATTTGTGTTTGTTTACAACACATGATATCTGTATAATCCAAGTAGTGCATTCGTATTTGGTTACACCCTACTGTGTACGTGTGTACCTTATCAAAGACTGCAATCAGACAGAGGGCAGCAGTGTATCGTGTGGGCACAGGTCAGCTGAGTGTGCGTGATAACACACTATCCAGTAAAAAGGACACACCATGCCCTGCAGCCACATTTGTTCCAAAATGACACGATGAACTATTGATAGCTTTACATCACTATCTAACCCAGAAGTCAGGATTTCAACCCCCCCAACACACACACACACGCGCACACACACACACACACACTTTCATTACCCCTGCCATCTCTTTTCACTTTATCTCTGTACCATTAGACTGTAACATTTCGTTTACTTTATTCTTAAAATATCTAATCTTCACCTTAGTTATTAGAAATATGGATGATATTTTGGAGAATATTCACCTTTTTGATACATATTTATGAATCCAGTAATTTTTCTGTAGATGGATGGAGCTACAGTATGTGGAAATTTGACATTCTTGTGTATGACCGATAGGGTGCTGACCAAAGTCCTTCGGCGGCCATCTTGGCAACACTCCCAGGCGGTTATTTTCAGTCATACAAGACCAGGCTTCTATCTGCTTGAATGGAGAGAGACGCATACACCAGAAACGGATTGACAAGATGTCAGTCTGTCAAAAAATGGTGTAAATAACATGTGGCCTTTGGCTCAAATAACACAAAAACATACTGCTACTGCACGTGCATTCCTCCATCACTAACAGAGCGAAGCGCTCTATATCCGACTCAGTGCAATATGATGATGAAATATTATGATAAATTATTTCACAATTTTTTTGTAGAAACTTTTCTTTCCAAACTCTGATTGGATGCAGCTGAGTTGATGTTAAAACTTTGTGCTGAATTTTTAAAAAAAGTAAAATCTTAAATTTTTTTTTAAAAATAATTCAACTTTGTAGACATTACATAAAGGTATAATTGAACTATAATTGAGTTTGGAAACATATTGTATATATTGGGAATGTCTCCAAGTATCGTGATATGATATTTTTGTTATATCACCCACACCCAGGGTCAGGTGTTTTCAGCTATCGTCTTAACGTGATTGGCTCATTTTGCTTAAGGGGAGGGGCATATGTGATCCAGCCACCATGTTCTGTGTTACGTGCTGCCATGTTCATATTTTAAGCAGTGGGCTGTATCTGCTCATACCACCATTCAGTAATTACAGAGAATTATTTGGCATTATAAGGATTTTTAAGGACTGAGCAGTTGATGGTTAAAATGTCTTACTCAAGCACCCAACAGTGGTATTCAGACAGTCCTGGAATTGGAAATCACAATCTTCCGGTCACTGAATGAAGTGAACAATGAAGTGTGAAGAGGTTTGTAGGAGCATTTACTCTCCCGCTACACACACCTGCATTCCAGCCAGCGGACTGACAGATAAATGAGAGCAATATCATCTCGCTGTGATTGTTTGCTCTGTGCCAGTTGTTATAGTGGCTCACTTTGCATTAACCACATACCGTTTAATATCTGAGATCATTAAGATCATTAAAAAAAACAAGCTTCTTTTGTTTCATTGAGCTTGCTTTGACTATGGTATATTATTACAATTACTGAAAGGTTCTTGGTTCACATCCAATGACTTCCAGAGAGCCACTGTTGGATCTTAACCCTCAGATGCTCACCCCTGTGCTTGGATCCTTTCCTGACTCACTTTTAAAATGAATAAATTTAAATGTAGGAAGATCTTGCTTCAGGCGGTACACATCATATAAAATAACACTGATCATAAAAATGATGGTGTAGTGAGTTTGAGAACTGCTTTATTGAAAATGAATAACAACAGATTCAATTGCGGCGAGAATATTAACTAATAAATACAGAGATATGGCGAAGAAAAACAATACTAAAGTCTAGCAAAACCTGTGTTAGCGGCAATATTAAGCAAATATGTCTTATGGTTCATGCGGAGTGTGTCAGTGTCTCTGTGGTTTCTGGTTTTTAATGAGAGAGGTACAGAGCCTGAATCCTTATAGGAGCTAAACATGTGTTAGATAATGATTAGACCACACTGATTAGGTGGAAGTTATCTTAGTGTGTGTGTTAGAGGATCATCTGAGGTTGATCAGCATACACTACAGAAATATGTTTATTACTTTTCATTCACCTGAACCTAGATGTGAAGAGGTGAACATATGGAGTCATTCCTCCTTCAGATCATTTCATTTTTTATTGAAATTGAAGTCTTGTACTCTTACGTAATTACATTTCCAAATCCTTCAAAGTACTCGTTACAAATCTCAGAGGTCTCTTCTTCTCTGATTCAGCGTCTTATTCGTTCGTCACTGGCTGTGACTTTCTCAAGCTACACAATATATAGTAGCTAATTCTACAGCTACTGTACTGTGTGCATTTGGATATGGATAAGCCACCAGACTGCAGTGTGGAACTTGAGGATGATCGCCCTGGCCCAACCTCAGTAAAATGTTTCAATATGCTGGAGTAAGCAAAGACTCGTTTAAAATGGGGCATCTCCTTTGCTTCCCTAAAAGGCATGAACTTGAACTAATTTGAAAAAGCATGTTGAGGTCAGTTTTGCTAATTTGCTAACGTTAACTGGCTATATTTAGCTAAGTCGGTTTTCTTTGCTAATACCAGGTCAGACTAGCATGGATTTCCGTAGCGAACATAATATGCTAGGCAGCAAGTCAAAATCTAGCTAATGGTAAATGTTGCAAACTTCCAGAGATTGAATGAGGCAAAGTGATGAGTTGTTTTAAAACAGATCACCTTTTAACAGTTTTAGATGAGTAATAAAAGTTAAAAAGTTTCACATGAAAACGTGACATTAACTTAATTTCATCAGTTAAAAATGCTAACTGTTTGCTTTTTAATACTTGAGCACATTTAAAAGTAGCACTTATTTTACGTTCAATTGAGTGTATTTTTGGCTGGATAGTTATACTTTTAACCGAGTAAGATTTTGACACATTATATATCTATACTTTCACTTAAGTATAATTACTTTGTCCACCGATACTCCTAGCATTCTCAATGCTATATATGCTTGCATTACAACTATAGAGATTGTTCACTTCAGTGGATTCCTCATGTGGATGGGTCCATAATAGATTATGTGTTTAGCCTTATGCACAAAAACACACACTGGGCTCATCTGAGGCTGGTTCCTTAAACCAATCATCTGTTTAGCTGCTGCATAAACACTGAAGAATACTTTTGATACACCAGGCCTAGACACTTTAAAGTACAACTTAGACACCGCTTATTTTTAGACTCCACTTCTATTAATATTGTTAATGTTACCGTAATTGGGAGGAAGATAAAATATATTTGTGATTAGAAAGTAAATGTTACAGCTGTACTGCTGTAGAATCAAAAAAAGACTCTATAGTCGGTAAGGCATCCACTGCTGAGTAGTAAACAACACATACGATTTTTTTCTAAGCACACACAGTATTGTTATTGTTGGCACTCTCCTTTCATTCCATTCAAAAAGCCATGGTTTCTATTCCAGAGTTAAAGTCTGTCCCATTCAGAAGGCAGCGTAATGATTTACTACAAGAAAGAAGTTGGAAGACTTTGAAGGCATCATTGTTTCTAGCTTTCTCAGTGAAGGGATTCACACAATTCTGTTTACCAGATGAAAGTCCCATGAAAGTGGTCTCTCCAATACAAAATTGTGATAATATTGTAAACTGTGATTAAAGCTTGTTTAATTATGAAAATATTACACAATATTGACACATGACTCATAAACAGTGTTTTGAAAAATTTGTTTTGAAGTTTTAAAAATACAAACAAATCACTGACTACACATATATTGATACAATTATAGTGTATTGTTGTTATCCCATGGTGCTACTGTATTCTCGAATCTGATTGGTCAGAAAGAGTCTTCACGTCAACGCGTTGTAATGGTCAGTAAGTTTTTCACCACAGGAAAGTCTTCAGGACAAGATTTTAAGCTTTCTGGTTTCTCTGTACATGACAAGCTGTTTTTTTTCTGTCTTATTGGTGAGGGAACTACTGTTAATTACTGTTACTGTAATGTAAATAATAACAGGAAGTAACTTGTTTTGCAAAATTTCCCCAACATTAAATGTAACTATAAATGGATAAAAAAGTATGACGTTACACTGGCGTTCCATTCCGACGGCAGAATGGAATTCAACTTATTAGACGTTTTCAATCGGTATAAACAAATGAACTATTTTTACTATCACAGCAAATCTGTCATAAGATTAGTCAGGACACTGTTGGGTCTCTGTGTGTAGAGTATTGTGACTCTGTATTTAGCTGCTTGTGAGCAGGACGATGTGAAACGGGAGGAGTGTGAGCCCCCTGCTGGGCAAACAATTCACACTTCTCCACAACAACATTGGTACAGAGATAAAATGGACAGAACAACTAAAGCTTTTCTGATAGTAAAACACTGTATACAACTGCCACAATAAAATTATTACATTTAAACCTAGCAGGCTAGGTAAAAAAAAAAAAGAGAAGAAAACACTCTTAAAGTGAGTGTCTACTTTCTTATGAGCCATTAAGCACTACTGTGGAGTGTGTCATCACAAATTACGGCACCCCCAAAACAGGCGGAAATTTCATTTTTGGCCTCTGGTAAAATGAGTTATTAAGAAAATGTAATTGTTGGCAAATTTCTGTGGTGTAAGATGAACAAAAACCACTTGTGGGGTGTGGTTGTAGGAAAATAATCAACTAAGACTTGTCATGTTTTTTTTCTTGCATAAATAATAATATCTTGGACCTTGGTGAAAGAACTATTTAGAGAAGCTTTGTTTTTAATACTGCTTAATTAAAAAATGTATGATGCTACCTTTACATATTACAGTATAATTGGCGTATTGGACATATATTTTTTGGAAAGGGCATATTTGCAGTTTTGGAATTTGGCAGGTTTTCTTGGCCATTGGCCTGCTTTCGTCACACAAACCTGGCAATTCTGCTAATGCTTCAATAAGCAGTCTGTAAAAGAGCAATGTTTTCCTCCTCATGTTTACAGGCACTCTTCCAGGCGGATAAGTGTACAAGGTTGTGATAAACATCACTCGTTCCAGTTTTTTTTTTTTTTTGCATGACAGAATGTTTCAAGGCTTTAGCACTGCGCTTACAGGAGCCAGCTGTTTTCTCTACAGTGCTGGATGATATTTCAGCAGTTTTTTTTCTTTTTAAGAGGTTTGGGCTGCACTTAAAAACACTTTCGAAATGGCATTTTCCAAAGTGTCACGCATTTTTGAGATCGCCATGGGACCACACAGACTCTCACACACTCACACACTTGGCATGTTAGCCAGGAGTACGTTTTTAAACCTCCACTCCAAAGCTTTCACTGTGTGTTTATGAACATTTATACCTGTATAAGAAGCCCTTTGAAAAGGACATTCCTCAGACGTTAGCTGGCAGTGACATTACGTTACTCTCGCTTTGCTCAGCATACATTTTTTTCAGGATTAGCTGTAAATCCATCGCTAGCTACACTTACTCAAGTAACAGTGGTAAATACTTGGTAATTGTGGGTTGCTTTGTGATTTGGTGTGTTTTTATTGCTTTCAGAGAGCATGAAATGGGATTAAGCGAGTCAAGTGTGTGGGTGTGTGTGGACGTGTACTTATACCTGTGACAGAAGCTCTTGCTGATGGACATTCTCCATGCTTCAGTTGACAGTGCCATTATGTGGCTCGCGCCTCTCGTCAACCAAAAGAACCACAAAGCTCCACAAACTGAAGTGTGTGTGTGTGCGCTGAGAGAGCACGTTCCTGACAAGTGCAGATTGTCTTGTCTTTCTGATGTCACTCAGCACAATTGTTTGTGTCTCTCTTTCACCCTGTTCCTCCATCAAACACACAGGCATCTTGCAAAAGGCCTAACACAGCGCAAACCATAAAAAAAAATCCCAGGTTACCTCATATTATCTAGCTTTAGCAGTGAAAATGTTAGCAGTGAAAATGTTAATGAATATAACTTAAAATCCTCTCAGAAATCCTGTCAGGTTAGCTCATGTTAGCTAGCCTGGTAATTTTAGCAATGAAGATTATTAACATTTATTAATATGACTGAAAAATCCCCTCAGAAATCCTGTTACGTTACATTATTTTAGCTAGTTTGCTACTGTGAGCAGTGAAGATCATCGACGTTTTTGGAATATAAAAATCCTCTCAAAAATCCTGTCAGGTCAGCTTATATTAGCTAGACTGCTAGTGTTAGCAGCAACAACTTATTAACATGTATAAATATGACTCATATCTTCCCAGAAATCCTGTCAGGTTAGTTGATATTAGCTAGCTTGCTAGCATTAGCAGTGAAGCTTATCATGTATGAATATGAATTAAAAAAATCCCAGAAATCCTTTCAGGATCGTTAACATTAGCTAGCTTGCTAGTGTTAGCAATGAAGATCATTAACACCTTTGAATATGACTCAAATCTTCCCAGAAATTATGTCAGGATTACTAGTGCTTACTAGTAGTGAATATTATTAACACTTATTAATATGACTTAAAATCCTTTCAGTATTATTGCCAGGTAGCTCGTATTAGCTAGCTTGCTAGTGTTAGCAGTTAATATTGTTAAGCATTAAGAGCATTAGCAGTAGAGATTATTAAGGATTATTAAGCATTAGCATCTGAGATTCTAAACAATTAAGGATATGGCTTAAAATTCTCTCAGAAATCCTGTCAAGATTTGCTAATATTAGTTGACTAGCATTAGCAATGAAGATGATTACCTTTATTGTGGATGCTGAGCATAATCTGAGACAGACTTTGATATTTTTTGACACCTTCTGTTAGGACATGTTTATGTAACATTTATGGAAGGAGTCTTGGAAGTCAGCACAATAGGAGGTTTTCCACCACAGGAAAGTCTTCAGAGGACTTCTCGATTTCTGGGTGCGATATCTGGGTTCTCAGATGACATGACAAGCTGTGTATTTTTTTTCTTTGTCTTACTAACATCCAGACAGAGAAAAACAGAGGTTGCTGAAGGAATGACTGCTTATAGTTGCAATAACGTAAGTGGTAACAGGAAGTAACTTGTCTTGCTGACATTCTATAGCATTAAGTACACTTATAAATGGTTAAAAAGCATGACGTGTCATTTATCAATAAATTCAAAATTGTAATCGTTGACAAATGGCTGTGGTAAAAGAGGACAAAACACTTGGTGCATGCTGCTATAGGAAAAAAAATTCCACATCAGGGTGCTAACAGGGTGGATTATTTTCCTATATCAGCATATCCTGAAGTGTTTAGTTCCTTACATAATGCGTAAATATGAATGAAGACTTAATTTGCAATCAAAAATATGCCTTGTGGTTTGTCTGAAGGCAGACCTTATTAAAAAGAATTGTGCACAATAAACATTGTCCTTTTTCTATTGTTGTACTTGGAGGTTCTTGAGTTTAATCAGGATTAGCGGGCACAAGCGACAGTAAGTAGTCTGCTCATAATCATGGTGGCTTTGTGCTTTGGTGTGGTTTTATCACTTGGAAAGAGAGTTAGAATGGGATTAAGGCAGCCATTGGAGCTATAGCCTCTGTGTGTGCGTGTGTGTGTGTGTGTATATGTGTGTGTGGCCGCTACTTGCTTTGCATCGCAGCTCCTCCACTGAATAGCAAATGTGCCTTTCACATTCAAATAAGTGCCCTGTTCCAAAAAATAATTGAATTGCACAATCACTGTTTCTGTGCTGTCCTTAAGGGCATTTTTGCTATGCCGGGTGCTAGCATGTGAGCTCGTTTGTTAACTTAGACTGATGCAAAGCCTGAGAGCTAGGATGTGTTAGGATGTCATTGCGCAACTTGGCTTTATGCTAGCTGCCAAACCTTGGCAGAATAATAGCGTGTGTGGATTTGTTTGTTCTAGGGGCAATGAGATCCAAACTTGTGGCTGTCATTGCCTGAAACCTTTTTTTTTTTCCACACAGCTAATCGCAGCGCCATACTCCGTCCTTTAGGGAGCTCTGGAGTGGAAATTAAAAGCCTCCTATTGAGGGACCAACGGGTTTGACATTTTCACACACATGCCAGTTTCAGATGGAGCACCAACACGCATCAGCGGTTAGCCGGCGCATTAGGACACGTGTGAAAAAAATGTGTGAGAAAGAATAGTGTAATAGCATATATATGAGAAAGACAGATAAGGTTATCAGTGGGATGTGTCTGGATCAACATTCTTTTTAACCAGCTTGAAAATTCCCTTAAGATGCAGCAGCAGGTTTCCAGACAAGAAAGCGGTTCCGCATCTTCGCTCCTAAAAAATCTAAATGGTTTATTTGAGGAAATCTTTTGAAATATAGCTCATATTACCTAGACTGCTAGTGTTAGTAGGGAAGATTATGAATATTTATTATTATGACCTCAGAATCCTCTCAGAAATCCAGTCAGGTTAGCTTAGTAGTTAGCTTGCTAATGGTAGCAGTGAATATTATTGGTATTTATTAATATGACTTAAAAATTCCCTCAGAAATCTGATAAAGTTAGCTAATATTAGCTACCTTGTTAGTGTTAGCAGTGAAGATTATTAACATTTATGAATATGACTTAAATCCTCTCAGAAATCCTGTTAGGTTAGCTCATATTAGCTAGCTGGCTATGAGAATTCTGAAATCCTGTCAGGTTTTGGCATATTAATTAGCTGGCTAGCGTTATGTGCATGTATATATGAAAACTTTAAGAAATTAAGTTAATTTTCAAGATTCACTTGTTTTGTTAGATTTTTTTATGACTTGATATCTGGAAGTACATATCTATCTATCTATCTATCTATCTATCTATCTATATCTCCTGATATGTTTAGGAAGAATGAAATGAATACTCCAATATTTTTCAGCCTAATCTCTGTGTATTGCATGAGGTGCACGTGCGATTACCATAGTCGAGTCTTTTGACACGTTTCCCTGTACTATGAAAAGAAAAGAAAATTTGTTTTCTCCAGGCTGTTGTGTCAGACATCA
This sequence comes from Pangasianodon gigas, assembly GCA_022758105.1. NCBI lineage: Eukaryota > Metazoa > Chordata > Actinopteri > Siluriformes > Pangasiidae > Pangasianodon > Pangasianodon gigas. The sequence goes on from CM040475.1 coordinate 4,511,551, forward strand.
GGATTTAGGATGTTGCAGAGTTTAAAAAGCTATAGTTTGGAATTGGTGTTATAGTCACATATACAGTAGTCTTCCATTAGAAGTGAGTAAATGGGTTTTCTGCTTTTTTCTGAGCACAGAAAAAGGTGTGAAAATTGTTGTCCATGGTAATCACACATACGCTGTAGACACTGGCAGAAGCTCCCATTGATCTTCTGGAGCTCAAGCACTATTTCAGTTTTTTTTTTTTTTTTTTAAATCCTATATTTAGGCCAATTTAATGCTATACTTAGGATAGGTAAGGATGATACCATTCAGTACATTCTGACACTAGCAGACAGTGATGCATTACACGCAAGCAGTTCCTGCTACAGTTTTTGTTTTTGTTGCGAGAACTCATCAGATTTTTTGGTCAAAGGAGGCAAGACATCTAATATTTATCAAAAAAGACATCTGACTTTGCATACATACTCTATTTCAAGAAATTGTATGATGTCGCCTGTTATGAGCAAGTTGGAGCCTAAGGTTGTAGATGTGGAAATGTAGAGATTAGGCTGAAAAATGACCTTTAAACGGCTCAGCTACCCAGTGAACCCAGTGAAGAAATATAGAGCATACTTAATAGGACGTCTATATTTTGGGCAGACTGAAAGTTTTAATACTCCTTGAAGAAGTAGGAAAAAAGCTGAATATTGTAGTCATATACAAGACCTTATACATTACACACACACACACAAAAGATCAAGAGCCCAGTAATGGACGTCCTTTGGCATGTCTGGGCAGTCAATGCTAACTGGCTAACATCAGCTGGATATGCAAATAACTTAATATCTTAATAGTCAACTGAAGATAAATATGGTCAATATATTAATATTTTTAGCTTATTTAACTATTTAGCTTTAATTTTATGAACTGAAATGCAGAGTTACACAATAGCTCTCCTGTCTGGTCCATGATTGGTTAAAAGAAATCTTTTAGGAACAGCAGAGGGATGTTGAGTAAGAAATGTCCTACTTAAAGAAATCACGCTCGCCAATATGTCATGTGTTTGCATCACTGGCATGAGTGTGTTTGTGTTTTTCACCACCCACTCCATTTTTCAGCCAAAACACACATCCACTGCGCAGCCAGAAACGTGTGTTGAAGAGAGAAAGAGAGTTTAATTTGGATTGATTGGCCTAATCAAGTTTGTTCTACCCGATTAATCCGTGTCAATACAATTTCACAGCACAGACAACGTCAAGAGGCGAGCGTTCTGCCTCGCACTGAGCGTGATCGATGTATCTGGGCCCCTCCCACACACACACTCACACACACACACACACACACACTCTCTCTCTCTCTCAGGCACATGCAAACATCTGTTTATCAATGTGTAACACTAAAAACAGGTTGCTTGTTGTACTTAAATGTCAGTGTTAATCAGGGACGAGATGGATGAACTTGCTAACCTATTTTTGTTCTCTCTCTCTCTCTCTCTCTCTCTCTCTCTCTCTCTCTCTCTCTCCCCATGTGCTGTGTTCCTCTCTGATCCGGCCAACGCTTTCCTCCTCTAATAGGTAATATGCTTTATTTTTTACTTCCCTGCCTCAATCTGGAGCTCCCATTTAGACATCACTAGGGAAAAAAGACTGTGTAATAAGCTTAACTATGCAATGAATTAACTTTTGGATGAGTCTGGATTGTGTGACCTCACTTAGCTGTACAGAGGATGAGCAGGATGAGGAGAAAGCTTTAGTTAGCTCTACCACATGACCAGTATTTATTCAGCAGCATTAACATTAATGCTAAAGTGGCTCTGTGTGCTGGTGTTCTGACTGTGGTGTTGCTTTGACATTGTAAATACTGTTTCTACTGCCTAAAATGCTTATCTAAGTTACATACACAAAGATCATGTGGTATCAAACAGATACACGGCGCTAATATCTATCATACGTCAAAATAAAAAAATAAATAAATAAACCTAGCTAGCATGTGTTAGCTTGCTAATACAGAAACTAGTATCTTAGTACATGCGTTAGTCTCTTTGGTTTGGTACAAAATGGAGGAGATGCTTGTTATTAAATAGCAGTTTCACCAGACGTTTTTTTTTACTGTTACTTGGTTTTAAAAAAATATTAGTCTTGTCCACTGACGTATGCTAGTGTTTTCACGGTAAATTTTTTTTTTTGCCTGTTAAGATTTACTTGTTAGCAATGTTAGCACCTCTGCAGCTATCATACTTTGTTGAAATATAAACACTAAAGCTAGCTAGCGTGTGTTAGCTTGCTAATACAGAAGCTACTACCTTAGTACATGCTTTAGTTTCTTTGATTTGGTACAAAATGGAGGAGATGCTTGTTATTAAATAGCAGTTTCACCAGAATTTTTCCTCACTGTTTTATTTTACTGTTGCTTGGTTTAAAAAAATATATATCAGTCTTGTCCACTGACATATGCTAGGGTTTTTGTGGTAAAAATGTTTTTTTTTCTCTCTGCCTGATAGGATTTACTTGTTAGCAATGTTAGCACTTCTGCAGCTATTATACTTTGTTGAAAAATAAACACTAAAGCTAGCTAGCGTGTGTTAGCTTGCTAATACAGAAGCTAGTACCTTAGTACATAATTTTGCATGGTAATAAAGATCTGTCATTTAAAAAGAATGTAGATTTAAGGGAATTAAGGGAATAGTTTATATATATATAGAAGAGATCTAATATATATATATATATATATATATATATATATATATATATATTAGATCTCTTCTATAAGGTATCTTTTTTGTCCCTCACTATATCGTTTGAAATCTTTTTAACTCATCCCCTTTTGACTCTTCTTCCCTTTTTTTAAACTCTTCTCCTCTTTACCATCTTCCTTATTCATTTACTCCAATTTTTTGGCTGTACTTTAACATCCAAAATACTCACTTCTGTTCTGTTCTCTTCTCCAATTTTTTTTCATCCTCTCTTCCTTTCCCCCCGCTGTCTGTCAGTTTTTACCCAGTCTTGTCATCTCCGATCATTTTCTCTCCTCCTGAATGCTACCATGGTTTATTCATCATCCTTCATCCATCATTTCTTTCACCCCTTCCCTTTGCCATTTTATTCCTCCCCTTCTCTTGTCCTTTACAAAATGTATACCTCGTAATCTCTCTCCTCCTTATTGTTCTCCTCTTATTTGCTACAACCTACACTTCATAATCATTAAACTCGTCCCATAACCTGAACTCATCCCAGGGTCTTCTACTTATTCGTCGTCCTGTCATCTCTGCTGTTATCATCATTCTAACACTGATAATCCCAGGACTCCTGACCTTCTTCAGCCCGCTGGCTAACTAGGTCACCCTGCACTCATCTCATGCGTGTCGCATTAGTGCGACGTCTCTCACTCTCTCTTTAATGATGCTTCTCTTCTGTTCACTGAGGTGGTTTTTTTTTTTTCCAGAGTGTTAAAACTTCACTCGCTGGTGCTTGTCAGAAGTCGTTAGACTGACGAAAGGGATGCGTTTCATTCTGAGTGCCAAGGCTCTCCATTGCAGCTTGCCATCTTCTGCCTCTATGTGCCAGCATATGTGTGTGTGTGTGTGTGTGTGTTGTCAATGCTGTCACACTTGCACTGTGATAAGGATGTCATGGTTCAGCTGCAGAAGCCTCCACCAGTTGTTTACGTCTTGCTATAAATGTCTTCCTTGATCTCCGCTTTATTTTCCTCAGGACTGATTGTCGTATCCACCCCCCCAGCAGGATGTCGAGTGTCAGTGCTTCTAGTCGTTGTTGTTGTTGTTGTTTATCCCATCATGCCGCCCAATAATGGGTCACTAACACTCTTCATCTGTCAGTCACAAGGAACCTTTAACTGTAACATTTGATTCTGTCAAAAGACCATAGCACACAGTCTGCATTATTGACAGACGAAAAAAAAGCAAAACAAAACAAAAAAACGCACTATGACAAATTCTAAACAAACACTATGAAAGCCTGAATCGCGCTGATTGTTGACTTAATCAGAATGTAGTAATTTTCTTTAACCACAGGTCTACCGTCAGAGGATCTTCAGCATGTGACCTTATAGGGAGAAGGCACATTATTGCACTGTTATCTGTTATAGAATATGTTTTTTTTACAAAAACTGCAGCTTTTATTTAAAAAATACAACCCTAAAACATCAAACTCTCTTGCCATTCATATAAATGAACTTCCCTTCAAGCAAAGTTAACATGGCTAATGGTCTCATCACAGGATGGTCTCATAAAAAAATGCTTGCTGTTCTTTAATCATTTAAATTCATTATTAGCAATGCTAGCATGCTATGGTAAAGTAATGTCTGAAGAATGGATAAAGGAGTGCCTGAGGATCATCGTGCACCCGTATAGTGAGAAGAGATAACGCTGTGAAACCTTTCCGCAGGATTCCTTGTGCGACTGTCAGTGTTGAAAGTTGACACTTCTTTGACACTGTATAAGAACAGTTTGTTTGTGTGTGTAGCCTAGCTACATATGAACGTAGCAGGACATTAGCATTGCGAGAACACATTTTAAATCATAAAGCTAAGTAGGTGTAAGTAGCCCTCGTCTGCTGGAATTGGCTTTCCTTATACTGGTGCTATAATTCTACCTAACACCTAATGTGGTGTAACCATAACAACAATCATGGCGGCTTCACAAACATGTGTTACTTAGTGTGTTAACTTTTGTGTGCAGTAGAACACACTTGCTGAACCTTTGTGGAAACAACCTGCTAGAAATGATGCTCTGTTTGTACACTGCTTACAATATGTGTATAAGAGACCTGTATGTACGTGTGTGTGTGTGTGTGTGTGTGTGTATGTGCGTGCGTACGCAGGTGGGTGGATGCAGAGGAAGGCCAGTCAGTGCTTAATTTGCTGGCATCTAAAGCCTAATGCATATTTATGGTGTGTGTGTGTGTGTGTGTGTGTGTGATAATTGAGTGTGACGGTGTGTGTGTGTGTGTGCATGTGTAAGTGAGTGAGGAGACTATGTGGGTGGTGTGTGTACACTTGTTTATTTGCAAAGCTTGAACAAGTCAGGTATGAGTAGGCTGAGTGAGTGCGTGTGTGTGTATGTGTGTGAGAGAGAGAGAGTATGTTTATACTTTATCTATGTGTATATCTGTGTGTGTGTGTGTGTGTGTGTGGTGCTGGTTATATTCATGCTATATGTTGGCAAGTCCCCACAAGACAGACTTACAAAAAAAAATGCTGATTTTATTTTTTAAATATAGATGTGTGTGTGTATGTGTGTGTGTGTGTGTGTGTGTGTGTGTGTTGGATATATTCTTGCTATATGTTGGCAAGTCCCCATGAGGCAGACTTACAAAAAAATGCAGAAAAAAATGCAGATTTTATTTATTTAAAAAAAAAAAAAAAAAAGTGTGTGTGTGTGTACTTTTCTATGTGTATATCTCTGTGTGTGTGTGTGTGTTGAATATATTCATGCTATATGTTGGCAAGTCCCCATGAGGCAGACTTACAAAAAAAATGCAGAATAAAAATGCAGATTTTATTTAAAAAAAAAAAAGGTGTGTGTGTACTTTATCTGTGTGTACTTTATCTATGTGTATATCTGTGTGTGTGTGTGTGTGGTGTTGAATATATTCATGCTATATGTTGGCAAGTCCCCATGAGGCAGACTTACAAAAAAAAATGCTGATTTTATTTTTAAAAAAAACAAAACAAAGAGCTAAAATTCCTCTGTTACTGGGGTTAAGGTTATGGCTAGATTTAGGTGTAGATTAGCATTAATTAGCCGCAGCAATAATTATGTCAATGGAAGGTCCTCATACGACACTCAAAAACAGACACACACACACACAGATTCTCCTGAGCACTTTCTTGCATGTTTCCTGTCTTAGTGCTCTGCCTTTGAGTTGTCTCTGGTGTATGATTTACAATGTGTTCATAAATCTCACAGGTCTTTGCTGCGCTGTGGATTCAGCACTCTGTAGGGTGCCTGAAAACTGCCGGACTGTAGAGGTGTGTCAGTGCACTTCTCAGAGTCAGATCAGATCCTCAGATAAATCACACTGTTAATAGGAGCAGTGTATATGGCTTTATTGCATAGCGTCTTTCTTAGCCTTCATTCAAATTTTTATTATTACAATTTAATTAGCTTTCACTAAATTTGGAGCTCCTCCTAAGCCGACACCAGACTGCAGAGGCGTCTCATCCAGCATGCTGTCATGTAAATCAAAGCATTTACACCGGACGCTGGCAGTCCACAGAGTGGTTATTTAAATTAAAAATAAGCTATAATCATGTTAGAAAAAACTACAGAATACAGGATTTAGCAGTGTATGTTCATAATCTAAACAGCACATTATTTCAGTATTTCAGTCTGTAGTGTACTGTAGCAGTGTAAGCTTTGGTATCGGGTTAAAATCCAAACTTTGTTAATTAACTATTTGTATTCTCACCAGCTACTTTCAAAAGAACGCCTGAACACTTGCTCATTCATGCAATTATCCAAACAGCCAATCATAAAATCATGCAAATCCAGGTCAAGAGCTTCAATTACTGTTCACACTAAACATCAGAATGGGGAAATAATGTGCTCTCAGTGACTTTGACTGTGGCATGGTTCTTGGTGTCAGATGGGATGGTTCGAGTATTCACACACAACGGATTTTCATACACAACAGTCTCTAGAGTTTACACAGAATGGTGCCAAAAACAAAAAACATCCATTGAGCAGCAGTTCTGCAGATGGAAACGTCTTACTGATGAGAAAGGTCAGGACAGGAAGTCTACAGTAACTCAAATAACAACTCTTTACAACCGTGGTGAGCAGAAAAGCATCATCTTAAGGCAGACGGGCTTTAACAGCAGAAGATGACATCAGGTTCTACTCCTGCCTGCCAAGAACGGGAATCTGACACTACAGTGGGCACAGGCTCAACGAATCTAGACAGCTGAAGATTGGAAAAAGGCCAGTTGATGCTTTTGCTGTAAGATGGGCTTTACTCTTGTGAAAATATTACTTGAAATGCAGTACTTGACCCCGACTAAACCAACAAGCCTAACTGCTGGTAGCGTTTTCTAGCACTCATTTATGGAAAGGAAGGTTCAGTGCTGCATTCAGACTGACACACAACTGTTTAAAAATTATTACAAGTCTCCCTTTCACAGCTATTTAGCCTTCAGTGTGTTTAGAATTCAGCTAGCATGCATGTTTTGTCTAGAACAGAGTCTAGGTTTTATACATTTCTGTGTTGTTGTTTGAATGTTTGGTTTCATTGTTATGCCTGAGCAATTCTCCTGTATGTACCATTTTAATTTGCTTCTTTGTTAAGCAGCCTTGGGTGTGAAAAAGGTGCTGTAGAACTACATACACACACACACACACACACTCAGAGATGTGAGAGCACTCTGTGGCCTCGGTGTGGTCTGTGCTTCCAAACAACAGCAGCCACACTTTTGTTCATTCATTCATGTTCAGGTTTATCTCGAGGGAGAATAACCTGTGTGACTCCGAAGCGGAACAGCAGCTGAATTATTCAGCGTTCATTTTTCTTTTGTTTTCGTTTTTTCCCATTTTGCCCCTGTGGTGACATGCCGCTTCGGGAGGAATTAAGGTCTAACGACAGTTAATGCGTCAGCAATAGCAGCGGTGTGTGTGTGTGTGTGTGTGTGTGTGTGTGTCTTCCGCTCTGGACCACACACTCCATGCCTGCCTACGTTTCTAAGGGTGCACAGGTCCACTGCTTGATGCAGGGCACCGTAACTATGGCAACAGAGAGGAATCACATGGCGGCGAGTGGGTCAGAGCATGTGCTGAGTGATGAGTGTGTGTTCAGTGATGATAGCTGTGCAGTCTCACAGTCACGCTTAATTAATTAGGACTACACACACATACACACACACACAGTTAGGCCACATGTCATAGCCGTGTGATTTTGCCCTTTCCTACACATTCACCTCCTCTGATGCTTTTATCTGTGTGGCATTGACTCTGTGCTAAATCCCACATATCTCCCTTTGGGCTGTGTTTCAATCCACTGGAAATTTACTACCCTGCTTTATAGGTTATTGATTTCCACCCATTAGTGCTCCCACTCGTATAAGCACACACCCCTTACCCAGTCTCCTTGAGTGCGGTCCTCTCAGGGACTTCCTGTCACTTCCAGTCTCACGTCAACCTAGCTAACAGTTTTAGGTTGTGTTTTCTGAATGTTGTGATTCTAGGAACTTTTGTTACAAAAACATTTGATTTTTCACGTTTTTGGTTGTTGCATTGAGAATGCGTTTAAATGTCGTTTATAAACATTCTTACAGTGTTTTCAGTTGCAGGAATTTTAATTCTAACATTTCAACAGTGGTAACTCTGGGAAGATTGTGTCACAAAAGATGTTTTTAGAATGTTGCAGGAACGTCATTTCTGGAACGTTACATTTAAACCTGTTTATTATGATTGGGATATTAATTTAGAAGGCGTCATGGTGGGGGTCCCTGGTTCGATCCTGAGCTTGGGTAACTGTGTGGGGTTTCTCATGTTCTCCCTGTGTCTGTGTGGGTTTCCTCTGGGTTCCTCGGTTTCCTCCATAAATTTACCGTAGGTGTGAGCGAATGTTGGGGTGTATTATGCCATCCAGGGTGTATTCCCTCCTTGCGCCCCTATGTTCTTGGGATAGTCTCGGGATCCACCATGACCCTGAGCAGGATAAAGCAGTTACTGAAAATACATATTAATTTAGATACATTTTGGTGATGATACTTTTAACCCCAGCTGGTTTCAGAGTAATTAGTGTTTTATTGCTGGACCCAAACCCAGCTCTGTTGCTATGGAAGTGTGTGGGACGGTCCGGGACTCATATAACCTACAATGACATCATCAACGATGGTCACTGAAAAAAACCACTTGATTATTAAACTTGCTAGTTTGAAAGCAGAGCTGTGCTAGACTGACACAGCTTTCTCTCTCTCTCTCTCTCTTTCTCTCCCTCGCTCTCTCTCTCTCTCCGTGAGTGTGTGTGTGTGGCCTATTTTCTTTTTATTCTTTTTTTTTTGCTGTGGTAGTGAAGGAGGCTAGGGCATAAAATACACTGTTGCTGTCAGCCTGGTCTTCTGTGTGTGTGTGTGTGTGTGTGTGTGTGTGTGTGTGTGTGTGTGTGTGTGTGGGCGGGTGGCTCTGGGAATAAACACACTGTTGCTGCTAGTCTGGTGTTCTGGCTGTGTGTCATTAACACCGCTAGTACTGCTCTGGCCTCAGACTCCATCACACACACTCGTCTGTTTCTCTCTCTGCATTTCTCTCTTTCTCGCTGTCTCTTCTTTTGGTGATCTCATTCTGTCTCTGTGCTTCTCCTTCTCCTTTCTTTTGTCTTTCTAACTGTCCTACACCTCTTTGTGTAAGTCGTAGGTAATTTTTTTTTTCATTATATTTTGATCTTATTTTAATCTCTATCAAGTGCTCGTTCTCCTCAACACTTCCACCTTTGTTTCGTTTTATTGAGCTCAGTTAAATATAGACTCTTGCTTAGTATGGGCTACAGAAGAGGGCCAGATATGAACCACAGGTCCATTGTGGTTTTTCATTTTGCTTTCTTTGGCTATTCTGATATTCCTTCTCACTTTATACCTTCCAGCTGTGGTAGAATTACCCCAGACATCTGGAAAAAACTTGATTTAAAAAAAAGGTTATTATACCTGTTAAAAAAATCAAGAGTTAAGAGATCTGGGGTTTGATATATCCAAGCCAACTCTGTGCATAAATCGCAAATATGAATGGGATTGAAATATAGATAACAGTAGTATCATGTAATGAATCCTGCTTCCATATCTGATATATTTTGTTCCATACTTTCTTTGGGCACCTACAGGTGCTTTGCATTACTATAGAAAAAAAAATCCATATCTGCATTATTGTAGTGGTAGTGATGAGACAAGCGAGAGGAATAAAACACTTGGTGCATGCTGTTACAGGAAAATGATCAACAACAGGGTCATGTAAGGTGTCGCGACCCAAAACGGAGTTAGTGTTACACCCTCAAGGTGATCATTTTCTAATAACAGCATGTCCTGAAGTGTTTTGTTCCTCTTATGCCACACCACTTTTTAATTAAGAACGACACAATGTCGTAATTTTTATTTATCTATTTATGGTAACATGTAATGATGTGGAACATCCACGAAACAAGTTAGTTCCTGTTATTACTTACAATTATAGCAGCAATAAACATTCCAACATCTTTTTTTTCCCATCTTGAAGTTAACAAGATTTAAGAAACAGCTTTGTCTCTGACTCTGATTAAAGTGCTCACACTGGAGACTCCTTCTGTGAATTAATGTCTCTTCACTGTAAACATCAAAATATCAACAATTACACATGTTTTTAAAATCTGTTTATGTGGAACGCCCACCATACAAGTGACTTTGTAAGTTCTTAAAATTAAAAACAATAATGTACTAGAGTGATCGCATTAATACTGTATGATCATTGCTGAAACTATTATCAGAACTGCTGTTATAGAAAAAAAACTGACCAATCAGAATCAAGCATTAAACTGGTCTAAACATTACTCTATACTACTTATGTTTACTTATTGTCTAGAAAAATGTTATCCCAGCATGCATCAGTGAGCTCGGGGAGGAGAACACCTCTTAGATAACTAACATTAATGTGGCATACGACTCACTTTTAGAAGATTTGCATTGGGCTTTTGGGAGAGAATCACACTCTACCCCTTTGTCCTTGACTCCCATGCGCACGGACAGATGAATTATGCAGCGCCGCTGATCCGTTCTGGAGCGGATCAGTGGCTCGTGTCCGGACGAGGGGCCACTGGCAGCAGTGATACGTTCTGATCGTAATTCAGCTCTCTGCCCTCGAAAGCGTGGTGTGAAATTTTGATGTGGATCGAATGGCGTGCCAGTTGGAATGCGTGCACTAGGGTTAATTACAGCGCAGGGCTCGAGGTGTCAGTGGCCTTCTCCCTTCAACATGCTCCAGTTTAATAAATCTGGCGTCTATGGATAGGATTGATGTGAGCAGTGATGTGACCTGCTTTAGTGGAGATGGTTACAGTGTTACAGTGATGACAGAGGTGAGCCTGGAGATCGTGCAAGATCTTGCTCCATGGTTTTAAATCTTGCTCCTGGCTGTTCCTGCAGTTATGCCTTATTGTACAAAATGAAATATTTTGCACGTCATAGATATGTGTTTTTGCAAGGCCCCTCATGTTCACCTCCTCTGACAGTTTTATCTGTGTATGATAAATCCCAAACATCAGTCCATTGTGCTGTGTTTCAGTCCAGCGGAAATTTACTGCCTTGAATATTGATTTCTACCTTTAGTGCACTTATAGTAATATATTAAATGTATAATAGTCTTAGTTTTTTTGGCATTAACTATTGGAGGGATTTAGCATACATAAACATCCTGAGATCAGAGACCAAACTCTGATCAACAAGCAACATTGACTTAACTGGATTCCAGACAAATAAATTGGTATTTATGTGTAATTACAACTTTGTAGTAATAAACCTGAATGCCTGTGTGCTGTGTCCGGTTGTGAGTACGCTGTTTGCACTTGTGCTGCTCAAGTCAAATCGTTTTTTTTTATTGTCATTCCTCTATATAGCTTGTATACATTGGAATGAAATGTTGTTTCTCCAGGACCATGGTGCAACACAGAACAGTACACAGGACTACATAAAGTGCAAATACACAACAGTATGTGACGAGTGCAGGACAATAAATTCACAGGATAATAAATATACAGAACATGGGCTGTAAACTGTAAACTGTTTTGTAGTGTAGCAGCAGTATTGAGTTCTATAATAAAAAGTGTCGGATGCAGCTTTGTAATGTGCAGACGTGCAATGTTTTTGAGTCATACTGGGTTAGGTGTTTGACTAGCCCATGTGAGCGTCGGGAGGCGGCAGGGTGATGAGTAATCTACAGCATATATAGTATATGTTCCTCAAACATACACTTGTGCATTTGTTTTTCCTGTTTTTTGCATTTTAAATTGCAAAATAAAATTGTGACGTTGAGTATACTATACCTAAGTTAGCTTGCTCAGTCTGATTTTCAACTCAAACCCTTGCTCAAACTCAGTGAATTTTGCTGATGTTGATATTCAGATATGATCCAGGCATCAGTTGGACGTAGCACTGGGTGGCTATATACACTATAAAATAATAAAAAAATATATATAAAATATGTAAATAAAGACTTGCGGGGAAAAACGCAACATGTGCTAACTTTGCTTTTCCACTTAGCTCATTCAAGTTCTTATAAACTGAGATGACTCAGTGATGCTCAGAAAGAACAAATAAACAGCAGACTATACCCACGGCACTCTTTAGGGATGGACAGATTACTTGACAAACATTTTACCTGCTCTTGATATCATTTTTTCCTCGTCGTTGCCTAGAGGACTAGTGACTCAGTAAGCTACTTTTTTTTTCTTCTTCTTCTGTCAGTTGGAGGGAAAAAACTCAGACACTTCAGTTGGTTTATACATCACTCCGTTACATTCTTTGTGGCATGACACACCTGTGTTGATGCGTTAGCTACAGCTTGCCACTCGATTGCTGAATGCTGACGCCATCTGCACTCCAGACGTCAGCCGAGGATGCAAATCTATTTTTATATTTAGATAAATAATTTTCATACCTGCTGTCTGACCTCTGCCGTCTGTGTCTCTTTGTGTCTCTTTCACCTTCTACCTCATTTTCCTTGTTTTTTTTCTCACTTTCTGCTTTCACAAAGACACTAAGGTGTTCCAGTGATGCTGTAACAGCACTGTGTTATCAGCAGTTGGAAGAAGGTGACAGAAATAGAAGGAAAGCTGTTTAGATCTTAATCTCCAGTTTTTCCTCAGGGAAGCTTGAAGGTCTGATCTGTCTGCTCGGATTCTTCCTTGAAGGCCACATTGTTTGACCTGCCATTGTGTGTGCCCGCTCCATTATGGGTGGGCCAAGCGGGAGTGTGGTCATTCAGCATGGGCTGCATGGGATGGTCCAATTAATGGCTGGATATAAACTGTGCAATAGTCAGCTTCCAGTGTTGTACCTCTTTCTCTATTTCTCTATGCTATCTCTATCTTCACCTTGGTAGTTATGTGATGTGATAAAATTGCTGGAAATTGTATATAAAAAAAAAAAAAAGTAAGATAATGGGACTAAATAAAGTTATCCAGTCTACTGTATAAAACTAAGATGCACACTGTTGCTGAGTCACCTATTAATTAAAAGTCTTTTAATAAAATAAAATAAAAGTCTTTTAATTTGCTTACGAATATTAACTGCATTGACTGGATGGAACTCAGAACTCTTTATAGAGTGTTGCTAAATAAACATATGGCATTTATCCACACCGAAAGTATGTGAAGGTGCTACCACAGCAAGCAACAGTGAACTCAAATCAAGAATGTCAACTATTAACCAGCTTTATGAGTTGGTTGAGTTAAAAAATGGAGATGAGTTTAAAAAAAAAAAAAAAAGTTAAAAGTAATGCGGAATGAGGGTTTACAAACCCCTGGCAAGACAAGTTGTGATAATGAAGATAAATCATTAACTAAGCGTTTATGAATAGGAGATTAAACATATATCCGTAACTACAGTATCATTATAACTAAAAGACACAAAAACACTTTTGTGTCTGATCAAAACTGTGTGAGTTTAAAGATATACAGCCTTGTGAAGTGCTAGTGCTAGAAAAGCGTGTAGGAATGACAGAAGCGCTTTGACAATGTTTTTGTTTTTACACGTGCGTCATGTGGTGTATTTTGTACATATTTCTAGGGGCATGGTGCTCAGGGAAAGCAGTAAAATCAGTTACAGTTTGTTTGCATGTCACTACTACTTATTCCTTCCATCTAGTGGCATAATAAAATGGATTAAAATATACGTTACTGCCATTTTTTTTGGTTTATCTGCCTATTATCATGCAACCATTTAGGATGAAGCTCGGCAAGTTCAGATGGAGTTTTATAGCATCATGAGGTTTTACACACAAACATGACAAACATTGTCTGAAACTGTAGCCTTTATAACTTTATAGTAATAAAGCTTTATAATGATTTATAAAAATGTGTTAATTAGATTTAAAAAAAATACAGCTTGCCTGCTATTTTACAGTGTTAAGTGGGACAGTGGTATCTCAGTGGTTAAAATGTTACACTGCCGATCAGAAGGGTGCGAGTTCAAACCCCTCCACTGCTTAGCTGCCACTGCTGGGCCCTTGAGCAAGGTCCTTAACCCTCAACTGCTCAGTTGTATAAAAATGAGATAGATGTAAGTCACTCTGGATAAGGTTATCTGCCAGATGCCATAAATGTTCAAGCCCTAGCGCCACCAAGCTGCCCCTGCTCTCAAGTTCGCCACTGACCCTACTGGTCCAGGGCCGCTGCGTTGCTCTGACACCAGCTTTCTAACAAGCCAGGATATGCAAAGAGAGAATTTCCTGTAATGTATATGTGACAAATGAAGGCTTGTTCTAAAATCATGATGATCTCAATCATAGTGCCACTCAACTGTTTCTCATTTCTTTCACTGTTTAAAACAAAACCTGCGTAGAACTGCTCACCATTACAACACATAAAACAGTGGGTATAAATTGGTAAAAATTCTACGTAGATGCAGTTTGGCTCATACTCGGGTACAAAACGGCCAAGTAAGCAGAAAAGAAGTCACTTTAGTTTCTGTGGTTGTGTTTCTGATTGATACTTTGGTAGCACTGACATCACTCATACACCCAACTCGAATCAGACACAAACCTCGAACCTGAACCTTGAACCTGACACAAAGTGTCAGTCAGTAGTACCTCCACCACAGATGATATTGCTAATAGCAAGAAGCTAATCATCAAAATGAGTTGACAGTTGGCAGGGGCTTTTTTTTCTCTCTCATCCTCCTCATAAAACAGGACTACATGCAGTAAAAGCAGGCAGACAGTTAGGGCTTTCAGCTAAATGTAAAAGTAAAAGGTTGTGACTAAATAACATTTACACAGCTCTGGCATTTTTACCTCACAGACCGTTTATAGCCTTGGCCTGTCTGTTCAAACGGTTGATAATAGCTCTGCTTCGTCCTCTGAGAGGTCCTGCGAATGAAATCATTGAGGACTGAGAAACAGTGTCAGCCGTCACTCCTCTTGGCGTGCAGCTCAAAGCTCGGAAGCCGGTCGTTTAGGGACTCGGATTCAATAAAACTGGCCATGTTCCTCGGAAGTGTCCAGAGAGCGTCTGCAAATGAATTAGACGATTGAAATGAAGGGACATAGCATAGGGACATGTGACCTTCAGTTCCTATTATACTACCCTGAGGGCATCTGCTCACTGACGTGCTCATTTTCTACTGTATGTGCCACATCTGTCTGTGTGTTTGTGTGTGTATGTTAGTGAGAGATGAAAGACACAGAGTATGTAGGCTTTACTTGTGTCTTTACGCATGATGACACTGTGTTGTGTAGGAATGTGTGTCTTTGAGCCGTTTGCATAGGAAGAAGAAGGTCATTGGGATTCATATATCAAATTTTATTAGCTTACCTAAGCTTACTTTTCAGGATTTTTGAGAGAATTTTTAAAATATTTATAATATCCATAATCTTCACTGCTAACTTTAGTTAACAGGCTAGGATTCACTAACATGACAGGATTTCTGAGAGAATTTTCATAATCTCCATAATATTCAAAATCTTCACTGCTAATATTTGCTAACAAGGCTATGATGTGCTAACCTGACAGGATTTCTGAGAGAATTTTCATAATCTCCATAATATTCAAAATCCTCACTGCTAATATTTGCTAACAAGGCTATATAATGTGCTAATCTGACAGGATTTCAGAGAGAAACTTCATAATCTCCACAATATTCAAAATCGTCACTGCTAATATTTGCTAACAAGGCTATATAATGTACTAACCTGACAGGATTTCTGAGAGAATTTTCATAATCTCCATAATATTCAAAATCTTCACAGTTAATATTTGCTAACAAGGCTATGATGCGCTAGCCTGATAGGATTGTTTGAATTAAGATAGACCTATTCATAAATGTTCATAATCTTTATTGCTAATGCTAGGTAGTTGGCTAACAAGCTGAACTGACTATAAAATGACTATATTACAGTCATATAGCCTATATTATAGTTTATAATCTTTGCTGCTAATGCTAGGTGAACATATTATTTGCCAGGATATCTAAAAATACTTTATCTTTTTTGAGGGCCAAGTACTGAATGAATGCACCGAGAGGCATGGCTACTTATCCGAATTGTAGATAGATCGTCCTCCTTGTGTCTCCTGTCCTTTGAACACAAAGGCCTTTTGAACACAGATTACCTGTATCCAGCCTTCAGCTCAGTGACCTTTAAATTCACTGAGTGATGTAGTTCTTGATGGAGCCACAATTGACACTTTGCTCCGTGTTTATGAGGCAAAGAAAATGGATCAGTTACAGGTCAGCGTGCTCGGCGACTGAGGAAGTGTCAGACGACGTTGAATAGCATCTTACATCATACCATAGCGCTGCTGAATGCTGATGTGATTGCCGTTGATGAATTTTTCTCTAACAGCAGCTCTGACAATAGTTCTGGCTGCAAGGCAAAACACAGGTTTATATTAATGTGCTCTTTCTAATACGTTATTGTTTTTATAGCAAGGACTAATTCACAGGGACTTGTGATTATGGTGGACACGCCACATAATCTAAGACTGTGTAATAATCAGAAACAGAATAACATTTCGCCAAGCACATTTACATGTACAAGGAATTTGTCTTGGTACAAGGTGCAGACATTTAGGGACGAAATACAGCGTTCAGCACTATACACAAGGGCACCACACACGCGCACACACACACACACACACTACCACCCACAAACACACTGCCATCCAAGACACAAGAGCATGACAACAGCAAAAGTGTAACTGCAAACGAATGTGCGAGAGGGTTTGGATTATAATTATAGTTTATAATTATGGATTATAGTGTTAAAAATTAATTTATTAAAAATGTGCTTTTAATCAACAAAGAAGAACATAATATGGTGAAAGAGACATTTGTAAGGAGACATTTATTTAAACAATTTTTGAAGGAGTCTCCAGTGTCAGCACTAAGTAAGTATGTTTTCTGCCACGGGAAAGTCTTCAGATCTAAGTCTTTAGAACTAACTAATTTTCATTTTTTGTCTTATTAACTGCAAGAGAAAGAACAAAAGAGGCTGTAAGTGAGAATGGGAGCTAACTTGTTTTGCAGACATCCCACAACATTAAAGATAACTATAAACTGATAAAAAAAAAAAAAAGTACAGCGTATCATTGTCTAGTTAAAAAAATTGTAAAACATTGGCAAATTGCTGTGGTATAAGAGGACGAAAACACTTCAGGATCTGCTGTCGTTAGGAAATAATCAAAGAAGTTTCGCATTTCGCTGTGTTTTCAAGTTTGGTGAACTCTGACCTGCGAATTCATATCCTGTGAAGATGTGTGACCAATAGAAGATTGGCATGAGCTCTTCAGAAAATCCATGATGGAGGAAGCACTGATTATAGCAGAGTCGCACCATCCCGTTCTATACAACAGAGCTTTAAAAGATTATAAAATCAACATGAAAAGCAAGCATGACGGAATCCATGATGTGTGGATAAAAAAAAAAAAAAACCAACGCCTTGGCACGTGATGTCATATCCGGTTGCCGCCTGTAGTCATTATGATATCATCATGGCCTTTATTAGTATCATTGTGTTTTATAAGCTTGCCACAGTGTTCTAGAGTGTTTCTTCTGTTCTAGATTGTACAGTAATTATGTAAGATGACCATGGGGCTCTAGAATTACCTGTCAATGTTTTGGAATAATGCCAAGGAAGCCTGCAATAGGGCCACAGTGTAGAAGAATGATGCCATTGTGTTCTCAAATAAAGCCACAGTAAGTATTGCTTCAGTATTGTTCCATGCTGGAAAATGTCATAGCCGTGTAAAGACAGATTCTGATTCTGAATGG
This sequence comes from Pangasianodon gigas, assembly GCA_022758105.1. Lineage (NCBI taxonomy): Eukaryota > Metazoa > Chordata > Actinopteri > Siluriformes > Pangasiidae > Pangasianodon > Pangasianodon gigas. The sequence goes on from CM040475.1 coordinate 4,529,476, forward strand.
ATGAATTTCTTCCCTGACACTACACCAAACTTTTCTCCATTGTTTATGAAAGGTCAATGGTTTATACTGTGAAATACAGTTTAAATACAGTTTAAGCTTAATCCTCGTACCTACTGCTTGATGTCATTTTAAGATACCGTCAGGATGCTTTGTGATTTTAATGCACTGCTTCGTTTATATCTCAGGGCAGATAGGTAACAGGAGTCTAACTATCCTTCTCAATCTAAGGACTTTTATTCATGGCCATTATAATTTCAGTAGTATATTTGGTGCTTCAAATGATTTTATGTTAGCCTGTTTTATTAATAATGCATATCGACTGAGCAGGCTGGCATTAATCAGCTCTCCTTAAGTTATAAAACATTCTGACTTTAAGCGAGAATAAAATTAAAAGTAATGGGGGGAAAGTGTTTAATGACATTAGTGGAAATAAGACCAACTCTGTGAAAGCTAATTATTAATGTGTATCGATCAGGGACTCGTTTCACTGCTTTTCTAAGAAGCCAGTGAGAAACAGTGAGGCTCCATAGCAGCCTGGCTTCTGTACCAGTTGGGCCCAGTGATGAGGGAGTGGTCCTTGTGCCTGTCAATCCCAGTGAAAGAGGGGGTGGCATCCCCATTTTTCACAGCTCTCAATCCCAAATAATAGTAAATCATGTTGTTTTGTATCATTTCAAATTTAGTTTTCATATATTTCATTGTTGATTTTGTTTCAAAATATACCATCTGGTCTCAGAAGATGTTTCTTCTCATTTGTGCCTGATGGTTAATTTTGGAACTTTGACTTACTAATAACTAATAACTGGGTCTTAGAATCTCACTAGAAATTTACAGTAATGCAGTAATTTCGGTCAATTATGAACGGAAATGACAAAAGCTCAAATATCAATGTTTTATAAATATAATTTAATGGAAACTGTGGAAATAAAGATAACTTTTTAAAGCACATTTAACAGATGCAGATAGGATTGCTTCACAGTATGTGCAAAAGTTATGACAATCGGGAAAAATAATGGAAATAAACTTCAAAAATAACAAATAAAATGAATCCTTAACTAACCCTAAAATTGCTACCTCTGCAAATCTGGATTTTATAAAAAAAATTATCTTTGGACAACATAAAAGTTAACTTTAGTATGCAATAATGTGCCGAATTATTAAGACAGGTTTTGAGTTGTCCATAGAAAACTACTAATAGATAAATATTGAGAGTGAGTGTGAATATTGGGTGTGAGTGTGTTCCAGATGTTAACAGCATACACACTTTCTTACACTTTCCTTAGGTTTCAATCTTAGGACATTCAGTAAAGCAGCACTTGATGAGCTTAAAACTGAGTTTGAATCCAGCCTGTCAGATAGATAGAGATGTACACAGGTACTAAAACCATTAAGAGCTTTAAAAGCCAATAAAAGTCAAGTTAAATCAATTGTAAATGAAAGAGGCAGTGTACTGACACTAGTATGTGTAATACATTTCTTGTTTCTGGCTGCAGTGTTTAGAGCAATCTATAGTCTGTGTATTACTTTTAGACACTGCGGTAAAAAAAAAAAAAAAAAAAAGCTTTAGAAAA
>CM040475.1:4531146-4613088 GCA_022758105.1 Pangasianodon gigas
GTAGTGTAAGAAAAATGTGTACTAGAGATACAGTTATTTAAAAACATTCCTGATTCATGCAGAGGTCAGTACAGTCATTCAAATAACTACCTTGAGTAAGAGTAAGAAAGGAGCCATGAAATAGGCAGTGCATCATATAGCTATATATCTGAAAGGGAAAGTGTTTTTCTCAATATGCATCCAGTGATGTCCTTCCTCTGTTGAATCTCCAAGTAATTAATCCTCAACCTCTATATCATCAGCCTTGACCTGTCTGCTACCTTTGACACCAGATCCTCTTGACACTGATTATACTGAGATGGCTCTCAGTGAACTTACAGAATTGATCCTCCCGCTTACCAGGGAAAGATTCTGTTTCATTTCCTCACAGCTGCACTATGGGAATTCCTCAGGGGTCAGTTCTTGGTCCACTCTAGTTCTCGCATTATACTAAATCACTGAGCTCAGTTATCAGGTCTCATGGCTCCTGTTACACTGATGACAAACCACTTCAATTTCCTCCCTCCTCCTCTCACATTGCCCAGAAGATAGTCGACTGCCTTTCTGACATCACTTCCTGGGTGAAGGAAACCTTGACAAACTAAACTGATATAACTACCAGTGAAGATCTCCTCACTGCAGAACCTGGCAATAACCATTAACGTTGTCACAGAATATTTGGTTTGATTTTATTTGAACAACTTTACTTCTCTGATCACATCGCATTAACCACTAGATTTCTTTTCCAAAACATGATAAGAATACAATCTCTTCTAACCACAGAATCAGCTCAACTGCTTATATAAGCCCTAGACGTTTCTACTCTTGACTGCTGCAGCTCTCTGTTTGCTGGTCTTCATATGCCATACCTCACATACCTCATTTGCAACTACCAGCCTGGGTTATAATCTCTCAAAGTTCTTTCATGTGTCCCCTCTACCGAGGTCACTCCATCGGCTTCCTGTTGCAGCAAGGATTAAATCCAAAAGTTTTGTCTTTGCCTTTTAGGCATACAAGCTCTCTGCACCCTGGTTCAGAACTACACCTGCATGCCAAGTCATGTTGTGAACTTCTGGGGGCTTGGCATTTCCTCTTTCTGAGGTTTATACTATGGGAGTTACTCAGGGGCCAGTACTTGGTCCACTCCTGTTCTCCCTTTATACTAAATCACTGGTCCAAAATGGTCTGGTCTCATGGCTTCTCTCGTCATCAAGAGATCTTCTTGTATCATCAAGATCTCATCGCTTCCGTGTTCTGGCCTCTCAGTGGTGAAGTGAGCCTCTGCCTTCTCAAAATGTTGTTTGTTTTTTGAACATTTTCTTAATGGCCTGGACAATTGAGTTCAATTAATGATTTAGTGACTGGTTCTTTTTTGGCTGCGTTAATGTAAAAAAAATCAAAAAGGCAATATTATTTATTATCACTGTGTGCTTTTTTAAAAAAAAAGAAGAAGAAGAAATGTGATATGAAGTGGAAACAGGAAACAGATTGGAGCGTGAGTTGGAAACAGATTTCTTGAATGAACGATAACTTTGTTTTTTTGATGGAAATGCACAGCAATTCACTTTCTGATGGAAACAAATTCTTTTGCTAAATTTTAGCATATTTCCTCATAAATAGTGAAATAAATTTATGCAAACATACATAGGTAGTGCTGTAAATCCCTGATTTACAATGTTTCGGGTTTTAATGAATGTAAGCGTGTGCAGTGGTGTGAGTTTAAGCATTAGCATGATTCATTGGTGGGATTTTGCTGCTAGATGGAGGGAGAAACAGAGGTGAGAAGACGTAGATGGGTACTGGGGAGAGAGGATGGATGCTCTGGAGAGTTTGAGCTTTATTGCAAGTGAGATTCAATCCCCTATATGAGACTCTGATTTTATTAAATTTTAAAAATTGCTCTGCCAGGCAGCCACAGTGGGGGGGCAGGGGGTTGTGAGGAGGGAGAAGAAAAATAAAAGATGACTGATGTTTCTCAAAACCAGGCTGGAAAAAAATTGGCCATGTACAGTATATGGTACATGCCTGTGAATGTACCAAAACACACTAATTAAAAACACCATTGTTGGCTGTATATTAATAGTGCATGATGTGATTTGTGTATTATATTCAGGAATTTATATGCTAAGATGTAGCTCTTATTCACTTCCACATTCAATAATATGCAGCATGAGAAAAAGCCTGAGTTTACTGTGCATCTATTCTCCTGGAGTTTTCCATTCATTCCCTTAAAATGCAGCATGTAAAGCAGGTCTTAATTAGTTAAATGTTTAAATCCTGTGCTGTAATGAGCAGGTCTTTTGGCAAAGCCATACATACAGCAAATCCTGGACAAGGCTTTAGAGTTAGTCCTATTCTAGGAAATTTTTAAAAACGGTACAACCAAGAAAAGATTATTTTTTGTGTATGTATTTTTTTCCCTTCTTTGGTGTGAAAGCCTCATTCCTGAGATGGATATGCTGTTAAACAGACAGATTTTTTACTTTGCTGTTCAGCCTGGTGAATGGAAAGGTCAAGCAAGGCATCTATCCAGACTAAATGATCCAGGCACAAAAGTTTCAAGTCTTTCAAACCTCATTCAGAACGTCAAAAAAAGGTGACAGAATCACACATCGTCCTCATCTTGATAGTAATTTGTGTCAGCAGCAAAAGGGCTCATTCTCATTGTAATGGGTTCCCGTGAGATAATGTGTCGCGTGAAGCTTTCACTCAAAGTCCTTTTGAGTTGTCGTCTGACGAAAATCGCCTGTGATGTTTCCATCCAGGGTGGAGATACTCCATATATCCATTGTGCTGCAGAGCTTCTGATCTTTTGGATAATGAATTTAAACTGTGGGAGTTTTGAGACATTCAGGCAGGATTAAACGGCTAATGGCTTTTTTTTCCACAATGAGTCCCCGGAGCAAGTGGAAGATCCGGGCTGAAATGGTGGTGAGTTATTTTGTGTCGCTCGCGGTTCTCAGCATCACTTCACTGCACTCTTCACCTTCCATCTTAAATTAAACCTGCACTCTACCTTACAAATAAAACAAGCCACGTTCTCTGTAGGTGTCTTTTTTTAAGGTTCTGCTCTGATGGTCTAATGGCATTCATGCTTGTCATTACAGGGAGCAAAACGCAGAAAATAAAACAGGAAAGCTATCCCAGAGTACCAGGCTCAAATTGGCAATTTCTCGCTCACAAATTACTTCCACCTCCTCCATGCTTGCTCATTCACTTGCTCGTTTCTGGGCACCCATCACTGCTCTCATCTTCCACATCTCTCTATCTGACAGGCTTTTACTCCCAGAAGGATGCTGGATTTAGGGCTTGCTGTGCTTCATGACAAATCCCCATTCGCCAGGCTGAGCTTCGCCTTGGCTGAAGGCAGAAACCTAAAACTATACAGCGAGACACCAGTGCTCTGTATGCATTGACTGACTAAATAATACTGTTTTAAATTTTGAACTTATATTCTCCAAGAAAAAAAAATCAGTTTTCTGGCTAGGAGGTACATGAAATAAATTCTTACATGAGATTTCATGGAATGGGAGTCATTCCAGTTTGTTCATAAACAAGTATGGCCAAAAGAAGAGAGTGCTATATGCTTTTTTTGGAGTCTTTCCTTGGTATGCAAAACTTATCTCTCAGGAGGATATGTTGGGGTTTTTTTTATCTAAACTGAGAAACTGTAACTAAGCCGATCTAATCTGCCTGTCTCTCAAAAGGTCAAATGAAGTATCTGAAAAGTTTCCCAAACCGCCAAAAGGTCAAAGGAAGCATTCTGAAGCCATCTGCCTATAGTGTTTAATGAGAGTCCTTCTAGTAAAGTCTGTCCACATGGTGACCATCTTGGCAACAATCCCAGGAAGTTATTTTCATTTGTACAAGCCCTGGCTATCTACTTGAATAAAGACTGATCCATAAACCAGAAACAGATCAACATGATGACCTTTCAAAATGGATTTGAAATGGCTCTTACAATTTCACAAAAATGGCGTAAATGATGTGTGATCTTTATCTCAAATAACATAAAAAAAAAAATGTATTTCTTCCAGCTACTGTTCATGCAAGCATCCCCAACTCAGCAAAGCACCTTATGTCTGAGAATCTGATAGGCCAGTTGTTTTCTGGTAATGTCTTAACCGAGGAGATTTGCTCTTTTTACTGAAAGATGGGACTTACGTAATACTTCTGCCAAATTGAACATTGCCCCATTAATATTTACACACTTTTCAGTCTCTTCTTTCCATCTTTGGTTTAATCCAGACTGAAATCTAAAAGCTCAAACTCTGGTCTTCCAAGCTCTATGCAAAACACATTAACTTTGACAAGGCAGCAGAATCGCATGGCGTTTTAATCTTATTGGCAATTTATGTTCGTGGAAATGGACTCATTCTGGGCTGATGTGATGGCTATTTGAGTGAGGAAACTCAGTTGAAAAAGCACTTTGAAACCATCTGATGGAGTAAAGACATTTAGCTTCTTCACTTTTTGTTAAAAGAATCAAGTGAGTTGTATAGCGTATTGGTGTGGTTTTTGTAGATGAAACTGACTCCAAGAACAGCATCATATGCATCCATCAAAGAGGTTAAATCCTTCTTGCCTTGGTCCTGGTCCTGCAAGCTGTCTGTGGTGTGTGTGGTGTGTGTGGTTTTTTTGTTGTTGTTCAAGATGTTCCCATTTACTTGCTGGCCAGTTGGCCAAGTCAAACACTGGGTAATGGAACTGAGAGAACAGTCAGTATATCCCTGTTTGTGAATCATTTCCAGACTTCCCCACAAATACCAACAAACCAAATCAATGGAATGGAGTGTCGTACCTGTATGATGGTTTAGAAGTCTCTAGAATGGGTTCTCTCCTTTCATACTGGTTCTTCTGTCTTCTCACTCATTTTTCTGAAGCCTGGAAACCACAGGACAATATTGCATGATGGTATTTGGAGAATGTTGGTGTTTGATAAAGAGAATATTAGTGTTTGCTGGTTAATTTTGGGAAGTGTTGAGAAATACAGGAGTATGCTTATGGTGATGGAGCACATTGTGTGTGGAAAGGTGGTTTTCAAAAGTTGGAAAATGTTGAACGTTAAAGTTTAATGGCATTTGATGGGGTGTGGTGGTTCTTCTTAATGAAATGTTGCTGTTTGTTGGGCAAGTTTGGAGTATATGTGTGTTTTGAGGAAAATGGATGTTTAATGGTGAATGGTGGTGTTTGATGGTGAAGCCTGGTGCTTTCCTGTTGTTTGGGAATATGGTATTTCTTGAAGTGTGTTGAAGAATGAATGTGTTTGTGGCAAATTGTGCTCATTTGATGGAGAAGGTTGTTGTTTGATGGTGATTTGTTGGTTTCGTTTGGAGAGAATTGGTGTTGATGAAGAGTTTGTTGCTGACTGTTAATGTGTGATGGAGAATGTTGCACTTTCATAAGGGAATGTTGGTGTTTGATGAAAATTGTTGATGGAATGGTTATGTTATGAATTTTGTTGTTTCTTGGTATATGAAGGACAATGTTGGTGTTTGTTGGTTTATTGTTGGAGGAAGGTTAATGGATAATGTCAGGTCAGTATTGGCTTAATTGAAATTGAGCTCAGCCATTAGTGCCTTATAACAACCAGAGGCAACAATTCACACAAGCCCTGCATCAATCTCCCGCTTGGTGCCCCCACATAATAAGTGAATCCCTCACTTCCTTCAATTTGTCTGATTGTTTCTCAGAGATACCATCATGGTTCTTAATAGCTTATCTGCCTGTGAAGGGATTCGTAAATAAAAGTGTGACCTCTTTCAATCCCCTGTTAAGAACACAGACTAATGTTTTGCCTTATTCACCAGTGAGATTCCATGCTACCGTTTGGATAGTAAAAACACCCCAAAATGTCGCTCTCACCCCAATCTAGCCATTTTAACAGCCTCTGGGTGGCTATTTTCTCTCAGTCGTATGAATTTTTCATGCGCTTTTTTTAAAGCAGAGATGTGTGTCCGACACTCAGGGGGACTCTCAATGTGAGAGATGTGGAGCTACTAATGATCAGCTCGAGAGTCTCCTAGACTAAGATCAGCCTAGTGGAGGTGGAGAAGACATGTATTTTCTTGCTCTCTTTTTGTCGCTCCCTTACTCCCTCTTTTTCTAACACTCAATCTGTCTTCCAGTTTCTCACCCAGTATGTATTTCTTTTTCTGTATCTCTGCCATACACCTGTCTCTCTCTTACTTGCTTACACATTTTAAGGCTAAGCATGCATTATTATTCAAACAGAGCAACAGGAATCACAAATTGTTTCGGTTTAATAGCAGCCCCGTAGATAAGAGGAGCAAGAAGGGGTTTCATTTGCTTTTGTTAGAAACACTCCCTGATTGATGGTGGAGGTGGTTTTTTTTTCTCATCAGCAGTTTCAGTGGTTTACTGGCAATCCAAACTCTGGGTAACTTTGTAGCTGCTTGGGGCAAAGGGAGATCAGAAGTTAATGTTTTTTACTACAGCTCAGCACGATTCATAGTTTGGATTCTGCCTGAATACTGTCTGCTTAGATAAAATCATCCTCCAAACCGCCAAATGTAATGGCACTAATGGGGTTTTTATGTTTACTGAATGTTGGAAATACACTAAAATTCTGAAGAAAAGAACAAACAATGGATCTGTATTACATAAGATGGGCGAAAACGGTTTATCTATGGTTTATCCACTTTCCTTGCCAAGCTCACCAAGACAAATGTGTATTTGCTTAAGCAAAATTAGGCCTTCAGTCCAACCCCTGTTCTTAGTTATACTCAGTACTCTTAACATTCAGGTTTAAGCCATGAGTCACAGCAGTAACAAACTGTGCTGCTGAGTTCACATTGTTTAAGCTACAGAAAAATAATGTCTGGCACACAGACAAGCACAGACACACTTCTGTGAATAGAATTCTCTCTCTGGAATCCCTTCCCTCTGATAGTTACACACACTTTTCAATTCAAAACTGTTCCAAAGCTCATCTGCTTGCCAAAGCTAACCATCTACTTAACACATTATGTCAGAAGCCAGACCACTAGCTTCTGAAGAGAATCTGGTTCATTGCGCTAATAAATGCAGCCAATAACCACTTACTTTCACAGAAAGTACCAGTAACATGGCGGACGACCAACTACGGATCTTTTCCTGTACCCTGTCAGATACAGTGATGATTTTGTTTTCTCTGAAACACTTATTAAAAAAAAACTTCGCACATAAGTGTCAAGAACCAATCAGATTCTGAAGGTTGTGGCCAGAAAAGTATACAAAAGATATTGAATGTGTATCCTGTGGGTGGAACATCTGAGTCTAAGAACATAACACAACCTCAGTCTTCTCTTCAAACCTGCACTGAAGTCAGATTTGAAATAACTCAGTTCCGTAGACCTTTAAGAGGTCATCTAAAAACTGCCTTCTGCCTTCCAAGAAATCTTGGAATGGCCCATTGGATGGTTCTGGGGTTTTCCGTGATGTTGGAAAGATGGACAGTACTGGCCCACAAATCAGAACAAAACAGAACAAAACTGACAGACCATAAAAACAATTCCGTCTGAAAAATGCCTGTTTAACAAATGATCGTTATGTTAGCTGGTGTTGTGTTGGCAGTAGAATGGATTTGGATGATATTTCCCAATATATTCTCCAATTTCATTTATACATTTAATCTGTTATTTCGTGAAACCGTTTAGATACAAATGCATTACTGAACCAAACAATGGTGCCAGATTCTAAGTTTTGTAAACACTGATTTTCACATTGATTTGATTTGTTGATAAATGGCAATCACCATAAATTACTGGGTGCATGCACTTCATAAAAAGGCCAAGTTCGCAGAGCAGAAAGCGCAAACTAGCTACTAAATAAAATAAAAAAAAGAATTTCTCTTTGTCGTCCATCCAGCGCAATATAAGTGAGGTCAAAAGAAAACGGTTCGACACAAAAACTGAAATAATACTGAAAAAAGTTACTGCTATTCGACAGAGTTTCTCTGGTAGGCCAAACCATGACAAAGCTTTTTAGAATTGACCGAATGTCATAGTAAACAGAACCGACTTACAGGCCGGCTTTCATCCTCTAAAAAAAAAATAAATAAATACCAGTTTCTAAATATCCATTGCCTCCTAAGGGCATCATGTGCTAACTCTTTCAGTAATATCAATTCTGCCATTTGCACCATTTTGGCCTGTGGCTACCATCTGCACAGACCTGTCCATCCTCCTTTTATACAGCGGCATTTCATCTTTATTGAACAACTAGCTTTAGTTGTCTTAAAATGGATTTGACAATATTTTGACAAAATATTTAATTTGTGTGTATTTGAAATTAATAAGTGATTTGAACTTGACCATGTGATCCGTCTATAAAAAATGCAGTAACTCATCGCAAATGATAAGATTCAAAGCCGATCAGTCGTGGTTTACACCAGTTAGTCTTTTTATGCATAAATTTGTACACACATAGGAGCAGGAATAGGATACAAATGTTTTTTGTTTTTTTGTTTTTTTTCGAATTTATGGGATTTTCATGAATACCATTTTTTTGTGTAAACACTCCTACAAATGATTTACGCATAAATCTGTTCATATCCAGCTTGATAAATGAGGCCCATTGTCTTCTGAGGCGAATGTGTGATGAGTGTATCATGCAGTTTGCATGATGCTAATTTGACAACTATTAGCTTTCTAAATTTGCTAACAACATAAGCAGTGTATTGTGTCTTCAGTGCAAAAAGTACAGTATGTCTAGTCGTCTCTGTTTTAGGGTTAAATTGCATGCGAAGAGTTCTAGGAATAAATAATAGCCACTGTAACATACATTGAAATCAAAGATGCATGGCTTCTGCCAGAGATTCAGTAACATGTTCTTTCATTCAGTATAATACGTATGTATGTTGAAAAGCCTTTGTGTAGGTTTACTATACTCTTTTCAGTGTAGTAAAGAAATATTCCTCAGACTCAAATAACACACTACGCTACACTACAGCCTGAATACAGCACACACATGAGCCCAGTAGCAAAGGAAAGACAAGGTCAGGCTGATTTCTCCTCATGCCTCAGTCCTGCATGCTGTGTGTTTCATATAGCCACAAGCTCGTGATTAAGGCACATGCCAAAACATAATTACTGACTCATCGGGAAAGGATGCTGGCATACGGAGAGAGAGTGATACAGACAGAGATTAAAATACAGTGTGGATGTGTGTGAGGGTGTGCATGGACCCTGAACTGGTCTTTGATATTGACATTTGCATTTACAGCATTTATCCAGAGTGACTTACAGATGTGCTTTGTAGAAAAACAAAAACATATCTAAGAAAATATCATTAAGCTAAAACCTAATATCTCTCGAGCATGTGAATTGATAACGAACATTTAACTAACATTATTTACTTTCATAATTAACAAAGTAATTAGCAATATGAGATAAACATTAGTTATACAGGTTTTCATGACTTAAGTATCATCCAAAAATGTATTCGTTCAGTAAAACTTGTGGGGATTTTCTTGATATTGGTTATGGTTTATTATACCTTGGCGCTGTTCAATTCTTGAATCTGATTGGTCCAAAGGTGTTGATTGATTTTCTGTAACAGTAGCTTTGACAGTAATGCAGCTGCAAGACAAATCACGTGTTTATATTGATGCACTCGTTCTAATATGTCATCATTTCTATAGACTTGTCAAACATTTCTATACTATGCCAGATGCTTTACTTAATCGACGCCTAATAATCTAAAATAAGCCTAATAATCTAAAAGAAAAGTGGAAAATTGCTGTGATATTAGAGGAAAAACACTTCAGTATGTGCTGTTATTGGAAAATAATGAACTTTACTTTTACGTCTGGCTGCATCACACCATCCAGTCAGGGATTATTTGCCTATAACAGCACACCACCAAGGGTTTTATTCCTTACTTAATGCTGAAGTTCATGGTTTCTACATGTTAACTTATACAGCAAATAATGTTAGATAATATAACCTTAATTTTCCTTAAACTAATCACTAAAAGCATTTTAATTAAGACTATATACAGTAATTTATTTTTAGTCATGGATGCAATAACCAGTATTTCATTGAAGTGTTCATTGCTTAAATGGTTTTAAATATTATTTCACATTTAAACTATCTTTATAAAGCATATAAAATGCTTAAAAAGAATTTACAGAGAAGTCCTAGAATTCGAAGCGCAGTAATAAAGCTGCTGTTGTGTTTGCTTTCTGAATGTGGAATCACTTCAGTCCTCTGAGGATGTGGAGGATCGTGGGTAATAAATCACGTCTCCTCCCTGCGTGGTGCACGGCCACGTTAATGAGCTGCTGTATCATCACCTGCACACGTAGGCACCTCTGGCACAAAATACTAGCATCAGAACACACACACACACACACACACCATGCATGCATGCACATACTTTAGCAAGTGCACATACATCCATGGAAAAAAAACCCACAACAGCAGCTACATATCTACACTACAATACATTATAAAATGTTTACTTACAGTACTTTTATGGCACTGTACTGTATTTACATTTATACCACAGCGCTGTTGAATTCTCAGTTCTGATTGGTCAGAAGGTGCTGATTAATTATCTATAACAGCAGCTCTGATAGTAGCTCAATCACAGGTTTATATTAATGCGCTTGTTCTAATGCGTTATCATGTCTATAGTGACAACTTAAACTGCTTTAACAGCAACTCCACTTCACCCCATTGTTGATTATTTTCCTGTAACAGTGCTCCACCACGTGGAGTTTTATTTCTTACTTAACACTCGTGAGATCCTGAAAGTCATGCTGAGTGCATGGGAGAGTGCAGACAAAGTATTTAGTCAGTCACTCCATGCCATCTCAGTGGCACGCTTGAAAGAACTGAAAGAGGGTTTGTTTTCTGTGTGCGACTTGTGGGCTGTGGTTTTGCAGTGTAGAGTCCACAAACACATCACAGAAAACTCTTGTTTGGACAGCTTCCTGAAGCTCTAATTGGTTGGATCTAGAGCTGAAAACAATTCGTCTGAGTGCTCGGGAATTCCAGTACAGGCAGCATGGCTAAAAATGAGGACGCGGTCATGTTTTTTTTAAACACCTCTCCTTGTAGAGGAATTGACTTATTTCATGGAAGTTCCACAACATTAAATATAAATATAAATGGATAAAAATGACAATTCAGTCTGAGCACTTGGGAATTCCAGTACAGGCGGCATGGCCAAAAAATGTTTATAGAAAAGCTACAAAACTATTTCAACGCCTGTTTTTGTGTGTATTAAACGATCATGAATCATTCCCAAATTCGATTTTTTTGACACATCATGGTTCCTCTGTGGTGAAAAAGTTTCTTCGTTCTGTATTGTCTAGTCCTGATCTGTCTTTCAACGCTGATGAGATCTGCAGTTCTCGTGGGAATTACACCTGCATTCATCACTTATTTCACGCACTGTCTGCCTAGATAAGGGCCCGTCTTTGAGTTATCTCTTCACTTTCTTCCATATTTTTTTTCTAAATGGTTTTTGGGGAGTTTTTCCTCTTCATGGAAGCTCTAAGCCCGAGGTATTTGGCCACTGGTAAATGAGAGATAACGGCCACCAAAGCTTCCTGATATCAGAAAATAATGGACGAAATAGAGGCAAAAAACAGGACATAGGAGTTATCTTGTTTCTACCAAGCGAATTTGCCAGCATTAAAAAAACATAGGCTTTTTAAGCTGAGTGATGATGATGAAAATAGCATATCAATAGACTAAATGATTGTCGTCATGGTTACTTGCCAGTGGGTGTTATCTCACTCTGTTCTTGCTACTTTTAATTAAAACGTCCACACACTGTAGCCTATAAACCGTTCTGCATGAATTGATATCGTTCAGTTTTAAAGATTAGCAGAAGGTGATAGTGTAAGGTGAAGCATTATTTTTAATCATTGTCAAGGTTATGTCGTTAAATTGGTTCCATTGATTGAAAAAGTGTGATTAGATTTTTGACCGATAAAACAGGAAATCAAAGCAACAGGTTTTTTTTTCTGGGACTGGAAAAATTGGATGTAATTTATTCAATAAATGCAGCTTATATGCAATTATACTCTTGTATTGTTTTTGGTAAGTTCAATAGAAAATGCTACTATTACCCTGAGGTGTTCACTTTGGCGCTTTGAAAAGCATTTTCCTCCCGTAGGTATGCACGCTGTTAAATTGTTGCTAGACGACGTTTGCACAAATGACATTTTCCGAACAGCATGTCGCGAGTGTGAAAATGGTCCTGCAGGCTGGTTCATTTCCAGCCGAGCAACTGCAGATTGATTCATGTAAATGCACACGGCATCTTGCTTTGGAAAAACTCAAAAAGACTCCTCATTTCTTGTACTTGGCTTTTCCTGAGTACTCTATCTCAGCCAGATAGAGTATTAATGAGAAGAACCGCTTTTAAAGATGGGCCAGTCTCCTGCGAGTGATGATGACAGTGACACAGCTGCAGGAGTCTCCTATATGCCTCTCTCACTCATACACACACCCTTCAGTGCAATATCCGCTTGTTAGCAGCCCCATCGTTGTGCTCTTTTTATCGCTTTCTCCTTCCTGATCTTCTTCTATCCCTCTTCTATCCTTTGCCCCTCTCCCAGCACAGCTGCTTGCAATCAGAGCTGGCTCAGACCATGATCCCAGTTCTCAGTTTGCTCTTGTGTTTCAGTGTGTGTTAGGGTAATAACTGCCTCAAACTCTCCTGTCAATCACGTGTCCGTTATGGTGCAAGATGTCAGAAATGTTTCTGAGATGTTGTGTGTTTTAACGGCAGACCAGGGGGGTACAACTTCTCACCATGATCACATGACCATTGCTGGGGTAAAGCAGGTAGTTGATTGGTACTTTGGGTTATCATCCACTCCCAAAATAACCCCCACTGACTCAAACTCAACTCATCCAGCAGGAAAGGGCAGAAATTCCTCAACTAATAAAATCAAATATAGTCTTTATTTTGCAGTTAACAGGCAGAGAACCTACTTCTTACCAGTAAGAAACCAGCTACAGAAATGGATTGAATTTAGGCAGCCACTCTGTTAAAATAGCTAACTGCACCTTGAATATTAAGGAGCACTTCTTTTATGCTGGGACCCATTTGCTTAGTTTGGAATTTTCTTAAAGACAGTAAGGTGTAGAAACACCAAATTTGGTAGAAACGTCCAGTGCTCTGCCCTCCCACCAATCCCCCACCCTGCTGCCCAGGAAATGGAAAATCCATATGGCTCCATCCATGTGGAGGTGTGAAGTGGAAAATGCCACATCTTATGCTCCCCTCTCTCAGCAGGCCTCCTGCTGGGATAAAAAGCCTGAGCTCAGAAAGGCTGTGTTGTATCCCAGATCCCCTCTGTCAGTGTGTGGCACAGTTTTGAGCATTACGAGAGCCCCTTATGTCATTTTGTTTTGGGTTCATGTCATCTGCTTTTGTTCACTTTGCCATGCGCTTTTGTTTCTGTTCTTGTCCTGTGCTGTCATTGATGTTTTATGCAATTGTATTCATCTGTTCTGTGTTAAGTTCTTGATTCGTTTGTTATTTATTCCCTACTGAGTCTCATTGTGAAGTCTTATCTTGCATTTATGTATTGTAATGTTCCAAGCCTGTATCTTGTGTCTTTTTTATTTTTATTTTCTGTGCTCCGAGTTTAAAGACCTGTGACTGTGTTATCATTTATGATTATGGATTATCCCATGTGGTGCTGTCTGCCTGTGTTTTGAACATGCTGTTGATTTTGACGATGATTCTTAGATTGATCCAAATAAATACTACGCCGAGTTCACACTCTTGCGTCCTGCCTCCAACCGCACATCACGCGTGGAGGCTATTCAGTCTCCTCTAAGGAGTTTGATTAGGAAAATTTGGTACACTTCTACTTATTTATTTATTTGTTTGCTTGTATGTATGTATGTATGTATGTATGTATGTAAAAGTAGTTCTTTTTCCAAAGTCCGGGTAGCATCTTAGGTAACGACATGGCTCTGAGAAGGTTTTTCAGTGGCTGCCTCCTGAAAAAAACATACGGTCCATAAGGAGTGATTCATCAGTGTGTCAGACTTAAGAGTGTTCTCTTATTAAGAATAAAAAGAAACACTAGCACACCCACAGTGTTTCAGTAGTGGCTTTCGTTTGCTCGTCATTTTGCTGTGAAACAATTTACACCCCTGAGGTTTTTTTTGTTTTTTTTTTTCTTCAATGGAGTTGTACCGTGTGTGTATGTGTGTGTGTGTGTGTGTGTGTGTACTCTTTGAGACATTTTCTCATTTTGCACTGCCTTATTGAGAGCAGTTCTGGTCCTGGTGGTGTACTATACAATAAATCCCCAATTTGTTTGATTTATGACCAGGACAGACGAATGCTGTTCTTCCAGCCCTGAACTTCCTGTTCAGTTTGGATGGTTTAAAATGTTTGTAAGCTGAAGTGTGATGGTGGTTAGGCTGGACTGGACTAGGAATGTTGTACTGGAGTAGTATGGCCTATGCCATGGTATTCACTATTTTTTATTATTCTTTGCTTAAAAAGGTCTGGATAAGCAATGATCATGACTGAAGGGTGATAACAGTTACTTCTTAAAGCTTAAACACTAGTGAGTAGTTCATGGCTATAAATAAGACATCAATTTGAAGTGGTTATGTTTTGTCTCATACTGGCACTATAGCACTTTTGACTAACACTATCTAGACATCCATTTTGAATTCACTGTGGCGAAAGTAAAGACGTTTCTTTATCAATTCATCTTTAAACATTAATACTTTCAGTTGTTAGGAATTATAGGATCTTCTGTTTTCTGACTTTCAGAGTTTCACAACAAAGACCTTGTACTAACCTGCATTACTGCATACTACTTCTTTCAGTTCCCAATAGCTGATAGATAGATAGATAGATAGATAGAGTCTTTCTATGTACAGTTTCAAACAAAATTGTCCAATTTTTAAAGACATCATGCTGTGAGTGCGGATAGCCAATCAAATTGCAGCTTTAAAGATTCTGAAGCTTATGTCCAGATAAGTGTACAGAAGGTTTAAAAGTTGAACACTAGTTTCGTTTATATAGTTCCTGTAGTGCCATATAGTTCTTCCATATTGTCCTACATTGTCCTTATGCTCTACCATGCCACAGTGCTGTTGAATTCTCAAAACTGATTGGTCAGAAGGTGTTGATTAATTTTCTATAAGAGCAGGTATGTATGTATGTTTTAATGCACTTGTTCTAATACATTATCATTTCTATAGTAATACATTATTCACAGGGACTTGTAAGGCAGACAGTGCATACTGTTTATTTAACATTTATGTAAGGAGTCTCCAGTGTCAGTGCTTTGTAACAGTCAGTAATTTTTCCACCACAAAGTCTTGAAAGTCTTGATGACAGCAGACTTTGTGCGTTGTGGTTACGGTAACAGGACAAGCTGTGGGGTTTTCATTTATTTATTTATTTATTTATTTATTTAACTTAATGAGAGAGGAATAAAAGAAAGACTGGTGTTGTGTGGACATTTCACAGCATCATAGCTAAAAAGCGATTAAAATTATGACATATTGTTCTTTAATAAATTAAAAACTTTAATTGTTGACAGATTGCTGTGGGAAGTAACATGCTATTGTTATTGGAGAATATTCAACACATCCCACCACCCTGGCGTTGATTATTTTTATAACAGAACATCCCATTGTGTTTTATTCTCTACATATAGTAGAGCATTATTGTATGGTGCTATTTATTATATGTAAGTATTTTTTAAAATATTAATGCTGTTAACACATGGGATATAAAATTACTGAAACAGATAAACAATACACTCCTATCTGGTTACTATATGAGGATAAATACATTACCGGCATCATCTGTGCTCAGCTTATCAAGCTCTATTAAGAATTAAAACCATATTTAGGGCTTTTGTATCTCTTCCAGATACCTGCAGCATCTTCACGGTTATCAGATGGAGTTCTGCTCGGCAGAGATGAAGTGGACATGAATATCAAACAGAAACACCATTTGTTTTGGATGTTTTTTGCTCTTTAAATCCCTTTTATGTTCCTCCAGACACCTGGGGGAAGAACGTTGGCTGACTTTCTAGAAAGGCATGTTACAGAGTGAATTCAAACAAAACCCGAAACCTCTGTAATGCAACACGCTATCTGTTTTTTTCCACTGAGAGAAAAGCCTATCTCCTCCTTACCATGACAAAGAAGTCAGTCAGTTCCAAGGTTTTCAGTCTCCTGTGCTGATGATTCTTTGTTGCTAAATTCTAGTGTCTAACCCTTTCTTTTTACTGACACGGTTGGCAATGATCGAATATATGTAACATGAACAAGTGTTCAACCATGTGACCCGTTATCTCATCTCTCTCTCTCTCTCTGAAGGATTGTTCTAAAACAATAAGCCTTAAGCTCCAGCTCATGTACAGGAGAGGAATTGTAGGAGGATTGAGTTGTAGAAAGATGAATCATGAAGCAAAGGACTGGACATAGTTTCCTCTGAATTGAAGTCATTTCCAGGAATCTTCAATCTCCAGGCCACAGAGGAGGACAAGACTTTCTCCAACGCATGCTGATGGAAATGCTTTCCATCGAGCCATGCCGTAAATCACACCTTTGGTCTGAAGCCAGTTTAGCACTCAACCAGTTTGCTCATCACTGGCTCACAAAATGAACATTTATACACCCGTGCTTTCTTTATGTAATGTCACTGATGATCTAATTCGCACCTTTGGACTTTGCAGTTCCATGGCTAAGAATGGTCAGTGCTATCTCAGAAATCAAGGATTTTACATTACCTTTCCAAAAATATTACAGATCGTAGACCTTTTAACATGATCATAAAGAACATACAGAAGTACAATCTGGTTGCAAAAACCCTTTAAGTCCAATTTTAATACTGACCAATGAGACCTCTTACAGAAACATTTGCCTTGATGCCAAGTCAATGGATAAAAGTTGAACCAGTTTTAAAGTTTGACAAGAATTCCAAAAAAAATTGGTTGTTCTATGATTGGTAGCTTAGCTGAAATGAAAGAAAGGAAAAATGCAAGAAAATGGGATTGATGTGAGGAAATGTGGTAAAAACAAAGTTTCTGACAATCTTTTGATATTTTAACAAATATATATATATATATATATATATATATAATGTGTGTGTGTATATATATATATATATATATATATATATATATATATATATATATATATATATATATACAGTACTGTGCAAAAGTCTTAGGCATATGCAAAGAAGTGCTGTAGAGCAAAGATGCCTACAAAAATAATGAAATTAAATGTTTCTACATTTAAAAAAATACTATAAAGAGCAGTAAACAGTAATAAATGAAACAAAGTCAATATTTGGTGTGAGGATCCTTCGCTTTTTAAAAAAAAATAGTAGTCTCAGATACAATGTGTGCAGCTTTATAAGGAAATGAGCTGTAAGTGTTACTGAGCATCTTGCAGAACCAGCTACAGTTCTGACTGTCACACTTACTTCTTATTTCTGCAGCGAAACCCAGCAGCCTTCATTATGTTTTTTTGTCTGAGAAGTGTCTCTTATGTAATCTGCTGCTTTCTTTACTGACATACAAACATTTTTCTGTAACATTTAATTTTGTGCTGGAAAAGTAATGTTTGGAATCTAAAATGTTTTTGTACTGAATCAATAATGTAGAAATCATAAAATAAAAATCTATAACAAAGTTTATACTAAAAAAAAATAGGGTACCTAAGACTTTTGCACAGTACTGTATATATATCATATCTTTATCTATTCATATTTATTTCATATCTTTATTTATGGACTTATATTTGAAATTGTCTTTGAAAATGTCAGACTTGCTGTCAAGACATTAAGGTTCTGAATTAATCTATTTAATTTAATCTATTATAATTTAATCTAGAATTTAATCTATTATACAAGTCTACCATTCATACTTTCCCTTTTCTTCAAAGTTAATTTCCCTTTACTGAATGCAAAGAGACAACAGCAAAATCTTGCTAAAAAGATCTAGAAAAGTCTTCAGATTAATAAAAGAAAGAAAGAAAGAAAGAAAGAAAGAAAGAAAGACTTGTATGCCTAGGAATTCTGTGCAGAAATTTTTGGCAGTTACTTTTTAATCATCAGAATTTGAACATACAAGCATGAAAACCTTATTGCTGAGTTAAAAGAAAAGGAATAGTGAAGCATAAGAAGGTATAGATTGCCGTGTAGACTATCTGTAGATAGTTCCATGGAAAGAAAAGCACGTACAGTGGATCATCGAGTGGGTTTTAGGGATTCCATTAGACAGAAGACGGCCAAATCCTAATAAATCCTGCATGCCTGTGTCTCCGAGAGAGCTCTCTTGTTCAGGGTAGTAGTCTGGTTATTAAGTCTTAATTTCATAATACCGACCTCTTCGTCCAATGTGGATGAATTTTAGGATTATAGCATTAGAGCATAATAAATTGAGATGAATTGACAAATGTCTGCATGGTTCTGAACTTTTTTGTAGGAAGTAATTTGTGTGTGTGTGTGTGTGTGTGTGTGTGTGTGTGTGCGTGCCGTCATTGTATTCGTGAGTGGCTATATTTGCCTGATTAATCACAAGCAGTGGAGCTGCTGTTGCAGAATTCTGTATAATGATATCAGCAGTTGGCTGCTAGCATTGCCAAAACATTCTGGGAAAATGATTAAATTCTTTCATTTTGTGAACAAGTCTTTCCATCTATTCAGTGCTAATTTGTCTGGTATGATCTTTTGTTATGTGCTTGTGGGATCACTACCAAGCTCTGGAACAGCATTTAGTTTTACAAGACCAATTTTTAAATTCCAAAAACTATGAATCCAGATGTTGCGTGTCATACCTTTGTTTGATCGTGGTGAAGTTTCTAGGCTGCTCACCTCAATACACCCTTGTTTCTTCTGACTTGGGAGTTAATATTGCTAATAGCAACACGTTGTGACATTGCCAGTGGATTGACGATATTAACGTAATTTTGGCTTTTGGTGGATGGTGTTGGTGTTTGTTGGAGAATCTTTTTGTTTCAGAACATTAATGTGTTTTTCTTACTGAATGCTGAGGTTTTTCACTAGAGTCTGTTGGCCTCTGTTTAGGGTTTCATAGTGAGCAAAGGTGTAGAGAATCTTCAGAATATTCAGAAAGTGTTGGTGTTTAATGGAGAATGTTGGTAATTGGGTTAATGGTAATGTGTTTTGTTAGAATCTTTTTTGTAAATTATGAATTTGATGAAGAATGTTGCCATCTGATGGTGAATAGTTGGACATGTCATATGTCATATCATGGCAGTCATATTTTTTATGACTGTTAATGTATAGTCAGTAAGTATTTTGGTGGTTTTATAGTGAATAATGGTGTTTAGTAGAGAATGTTAATGTTTTCCCTAGTTTTTAATGGAGAGTGTTGGTTTTTGATGGTGAATGTTGGTAGCTAATTGGGTTAGTGTTGATGTTTTGGAGAGTTATGAGAGGTTCTTTGGAAAATGTTAGAATTTGATGAAGAATGTTGCCAAATGATGGTGAATATTGGTGGTTGGAGAATCTTTGTGTTTGAGAACCTTGAGAAATTTGCTATTTGTTTGGTCGTGTTAGCGTTTGGTGGAGAAAGCTGATGCTAGACAATTCGTGATTGATATCAAACCTTTTAATGACTGTTCATGTTTTCTAAGTAGTCGGTTGGTCTTTCTTAGTGTTTTATAGTGAGTAATGGTGTAGAGAATATTGATGCTTTCTTCAGAAAATATTGGTGTTTAATGGAGAATGTTGGTGTTTATTGGAGAATGTTGGTAGTTAACTGGGTTAATGTTGATGTTTTGGAGAATTATGATAGTTTGATTTTGATGAAAAACATTGCCATCTGATGGTGAATAGTGGTGTTTGTTGGACAGTTTTGGTGGTTGTTGGTGAATCTTTGTGTTTGAGAATGTTGGAGAAAGTTGTGTATTTGGATTATGTTAGTGTTTGCGAAAGTTGGTGCTAGAGAATTTGTGTTTGTGTGAATGGTAATAGTTTATGTGAAGACCATTTTCCTCAGTTTTGGGTGTAATGTGTGGGTGTATGGTGGTAAATGGGTATGGTTATTGTTGTGTTTAATGAACTTTTGCTTTGCTAGCTGTTCCAATACACGATTATTGTGCAAGTGTCTTGTTATACACTAAAGGCTGTACACCTTTAATTGCTTGACTATCTTCAGTTACACTTGTTATGTTCATGGATTCTAACTTCAGAGGGTTTATGCCATGGATTTTAACCATCATTGCTTTGTTTTTCTTGTAGATGATGAAATTTGCCTGGGACAACTACAGACGTTACGCATGGGGGCAAAATGAGCTCAGGCCGCTCACGAAAAATGGCCACATCGGCAACATGTTTGGTGAGTAGTACTTAGCAGACTGCTTTTTTTACACCATTTTCTCATAATTTAATTATTTAGTTAAAATTTAGTTACATTTCCCACCACTAACTAGCTCTACCAACTGCTGAGGGTGAAGGCTGGCATGTGCTTCCTCCAAAACATGTGAAGCAGCCCGCCACATCTTCTCAATCTACTTTTCCTACTTGTATTTTCCTATACACTTACATTCTCCTGCAAAGGCCTTACCATTTTTCTTGGTGAATTTGGGTCATTCACAGACTAACTTCGCTTTTTCTGAATCATCCACACAAGAGCTGTGAGTCACAAACTGAGAACTTCAGAGGCAGCTACTGCACTTTTCTACAGATTAGCGTCACTCTTTTAAGAAAAATGGTTTGTTCTGTCTGACAGTTTTCCTCACTGCTATTTACCAAACTCACTTACCTGAGTGACACAGAGTGACATTTAACTGATACTGGATCACACTAATACACTATATAGCCACAGGTTTGTGGACACCTGACCATCACACTCATATGTGTGTCTTCCCAAAACTATTGCCGCAAAGTTGGAAGCACACAACTGTGTAGAATGTCTTTGTATGTTGTAGCATTATAATTTCCCTTCACTGGAACTAAGAGACCCAGACCTGCTCCAGAATGACAGTGCTCCTGTGCACAAAGTGAGGTCCATGAAGATATGGTTTGCCAAGGTTGGAGTAGAAGAACTCGAGTGTCCTGCGCAGAACCCTGACCTCAACCCCACTGAACACCTTTGAGATGAACTGGAACTCCAACTGCACACCAGACCTCCTCACCTTGTAATAAACAACAGTGTCTGACTTCACTAATTCTGTTGTGGCTGATGAGCACAAATCTCCACAGCCATGTTCCAAAATCTAGTGGAAAGCCTTCCCAGAAGATTGGAGATTATTATAACAGCAAAATTGGACAAAATCTGGAACGGGATGTTCCAAAAGCACATATGAGTGTTATGGTCAGGTGTCCACAAACTTTTGGCCATATAGTGTATGTTCCTTCTCCATTTCTGGCAATCCTGCTTATTGGGGATTACTTGATAGCTGAGCATCCGATTTATATCATGTAGGGATTTTACTATGGAGTCTTGCCGTGATCTGGGTCATCGTGAAATCTCTAGTGGCAGCGAGTCAAGGAAACTAAACTTGGGTTGTGATTTTGAAGATGCATTTCCATTCATTCAAGGGGTTTCATTAGCTCTACTGAGTGGTGGGCATGGAAACTGTAATAAACAAGGCTGAAGCAGTTGGCCCTATTCACAGAGACTCCAGGAAAATTAAGAGCACTAGGAAAAAAGGAGGACAAGGAAATTAGACTTAGCAAGGAGTGCATACCAATGAAGTGTTATATACAGCATACGGGAGCTAAGGAAAACAGGATGTATGGAAAACCAGGAAGTAAAACAGAATGCAAGCAGAAAGACAGAGAAAGATTTGATTTGTCTCAAATCACTAAACACTTAAAATTTCTCTATGCTGATTTAAATTACAGACTTTATACTTGTCACATAACATCAGGCATATGTTTCCTTCTATTATTTAAGCGTTAGTTTCACCATATCACAAGTATCCTGTGTTCCAGTTTTATCCAAGCACCACAATTGTAACATTATGTGGCATAACTGTAATACCACTCAAAAAACACTGTAAACCTACATGTACATCAGGAAAATCAATATTAAACCAACTTACATTCATTACTCCATGTGATATGCCTTTGAGGGTAGCTTGGAAAATATTAAATAATGACAAAAGATCATTGACTGTCCATTTAAATGATGATGCAGAGCTCATAAAGACATTATTCTTTTTTTTTTTTTGTTATATGATAATAACCATGGTTAAACCAAAGTAGCCATAATAACCATGGTTACCAGTTTTTTTAGCGGTATAAAAAAAAAACATGGTTTTAAAAAAAAACATAGTTTTACCATGGTTCCTATGGGTTAACCATAATTCCATGACTTAAAAAAAGGAAATCATCATTATGAGCTCACCTTTTGAGTGTGGAAATTAGTGTGCACAGTCTGAGACCTTCAAGCAAAATGCTGTACAATTATAACTATATAATTATAGTTACAACTGTACCCCAGGTCACATCCATGCTTTCTCACATTCTTAACAGAATTAGCCTGTGCATACTCTTAAAGCTATGCTAAGAGTTAGATTTAATATTCAGTTGTTGAACATAATAGAGCTTAATAGAAAAAAAAAGAAATTAGAAAAACAGTTGTTTTGTTTTTGTTTGTTTTTTTTTTATATAAATGGCCCTTTTTTTTCTTTTTTTTAAAAAAATGCAAAAAAAAAAACCCCACAAAAAACAGACAATGTGTAACAAAATTTATCATATTAAACGAACCATATCTCCAGCCAAAGCTTTGCTCGGGTTTCATTGGCTCCCTGTTTTTGTTCCTGGACCGGTGAATCTGCTGACTAAATGAATTTATGGTTACGCTCTAGCTGCCTATGTCTATATACATCCCCTCTGGCCTAAGAGTACAGAGAAACATCTGGCCAAAGGAGCTAAAGTAAGTGTGTCTGTGTGTGTGTGTGTGTATGTGTGTGTGTGTTGGCAGAATCTTGAAGGGCTTTAGAGGAAGCCAGGTATGAAATTGGACACCGAGTTCTTTAATTTAATCCCGTGAGTAAACATAGATGCCGGGAGATCAGAGGCGGCTAAGCCTGCTCGTTAGAAACATGTCATTACGGTCAAAGTCAGTAGAAGAGTCAGAGAGAGAGAGAGAGAGAGAGAGAGAGAGATAGTGACACACATACTTTAGGCCACTACGAGCTGCGAGAAGAACAGTTTCAATGTGCCTTGGCATAGATTCTTAAAAAAAAAAAAAAGAAAGAAAAAAAATCGCACATTGTTAAAGAAGTCTTTGGTCATGAATTGAGTGAATGAGATAGTTGGTCTTAGAATACATAATGCATGGTTGATTTAGTCCCATTGCGACCAATGACGGCCAACGACGAAGTTTTGAAATTGTGCGAATGTTTTTTTGTTACAATTTCTATCTGAGCTACGAATCTTATCTATAAGCCATCAAACTCACAGGACAGCTACAGATACGGTAGTGGCAATGCCGAAACACAAACAAAACATGCAAACGGACTGAAAAAGTATCCTTAATACCTCAATCTCACTTTTAATAATATTTCAGTTTCCGTTTCACCATCACCGTTACTGTAATTTGTAGCTTTCCTGTGAGTTTTGTGTAATCTTATGCCATCCTCCTTTTGGTGCCTTTTATCCTTTCAATAAATTTTTATTAAAATTTCAGAGTGCTGCTACGACGCTTGTCTAAAAGCAACCAATAGGAGGACAGCATAGGATGATGCGAAATTTACGGGAATATACGATAGTGGCAATGATGAAAACGTAAATGAAACATGCTAATGGATTGAAAAAGAACCTTATTGCCTCGAGCTCAGCCCATTTTCTGCACAAGCCTGGATTACACTGATTGATGATGTAAACACTACATAGTACTTTTCTTTAATCACAGGTCTATCGTTAGAGGATCTTCATCATATAATCTGACATGGAGAGAACATATTATTATACAGTAATAATCTTGAAAGACTAAAACTGGCTTCAGAATCTTAGAAACGCAATGCAGTCTGGCTAGCTACACAGCTACATAAACACCTAGGTAGTAACAACTAGCTGACTATTAGAAAATATTTTGATAATGTACCTCTATGGTGAAGGCAGTAACAATAGAAATTAATGTTTTTTCACATGTACATGGAGTGTAAAGCAAGAATCCACCTGCTTTTACAACCTGCATTTACATTTTACATTGGACTGATGATTGACTCCACTAGCTGTGTGATTAATTCCATCACAGAGTGAGCAAATGAAAGCGTGGATTTTGATGTGTGAACGATCTGAAGTTCTGTTAGTGTCTGCACAGAGGAATGAGAGAGCAGCGTTTCTCCTCTGCTGTCTGCGAGGAACGAGTGATGGCACCTTTCTGTCATGAGCCGATTGATTGCGAGAGAGTAAAGCGAATGTTTCTTTTGTTGTCAAAGAGAATGAAGAGCCATGATATACCATTCTGAACGTTTTGTGTGTGTGTGTGTGTGTGTGTGTGTATGTGTATGGAGAAATCTGGAGGCCTGGAATGTAATCCAGCAACAGGGGTGTGTGTGGGTGTATGTGTTTGTAAATGTCTGAGCAATGCTATTGGAAGCAAAGTCAACATTGGTTTAGTGGTTAGCATGTTTGCCTCGCACCTACAGGGTTGAGGGTTCGAATCCCACCTCCGCCATGTGTGCATGGAGTTTGCATGTTCTCCTCATGCCTTGGGGGTTTCCTCCAGGTACTCCTTCCCCAGTTTCCTTCCCCAGTCCAATGACATGCGTTGTAGTCTGATTGGCATTTCCAAAGTGTCCATAGTGTGTGAGTGAGTGTGAGGATAAGCGGTACAGAAAGTGAATGGTTGGATGGTCTTGTGAGCCAATAGAAAACAAGTGGGCGGGACTGTGGTCTCTTTCATAGGTTAAAAAAAAATTGAGCAGCAGCTTATTATTAAGTAGCATGAACACTGAACTATTGCCTCATGCGTTTCTTAAAAAAAAAAATGAAATTAGCCTCCCTGTTCACTGACATACGCTAGGGTATTTGAGATAAAATTCTTTTTCTGTCTGCCTGCTAGGATTTTTTTGTTAGCATTGTTGCCACTTCTGAGTAAACAGCATTAGATAGCTAGATAGGGTCTTTTTGAAAGGACATCGGCAGAGCCATTATACATTAGAACATTAGAATCTGTGATGTAGTGGTATATAAGGCTTGCTTGTAGTAGGTATAAGTACGCCTACAGCTGTCATATGACAGATCCTGACACACACTCCTTTATTCCTCTCTCTCCATCCTCTCTACAACCACACAGATGCTACCTCGACTCAGGCATCAGTGTTTCAGCCAAGCCTGTGGTCCATTACAGCTCACTGTAACTAGAGCAGACTGAGAGTGTGAAACACACACACATATACACACACACACACGCACACGGCTGTAGAGCCACACAGAGAGTCCAGAACATATCCAGCTCTAAGCTACGAGACAGTGGGCTGAGAGATATAGATAACATTGTGTTTTATCTCCGCTTAATAATAAAATCACTTTCGCACATAAAGAAAAGAAAAAGAAAAGCACTTCATCCTATGCTCACTGTAACATTGAAGTGTATCCGTGCTACTTGGTGAGTGTTGGATTCATTATAGGGTTCAGGTTATAATAACACTGACCCTGGTGTTCACTGTGCTTTCTGTAGAATCCTGAATGTATTTTACCAAGCTGATTATTTCAGAGACATCCTTCAGTATGGATGGGATTTGAGGAAACTTGAAGAAGAAAAAGCTCTTTGATAGAGGATAAAAAATGAAATCTAAAGATTGTCTCTGCCAAATCCACAAAATCCAAACATACACAGTATGTTACCACTTGGAAAAAATCAGTGACCCTGGGATTACATGTAATACTGTAATAAAACGATGAATAATAATAATAATAATAATAATAATAATAATAATAATAATAAAAACATTATTTATATAGCACATCCATACATTAAAAATGAAGTGTGAATTCAAACAAGGATAAAGAAAGAAACAAAATGTAAACAAAAATAAAATAGCAAAATAGGCAAAGAATAGCAGTGACAAAGAAAAAAAATTCACATAAAAAAATATTCAAAAAATTAAAATGAAATAAAAAATAAATATTAAATATTAAAAAATATTTTAAAAACTAAAAATAAAATAATTACTTCAAAGTCAAAGTATAAATAAAAATAATTATAAATAATTACTTCAGTGTCAAAGTATAAATAAAAAAAACATATAAAATCATTTAAAAGTAATGTTAAAGTAACATGCCAGTAAAGGTAAGACAAATAATAAAAAGATAGTTAAATGACAATGAAAGAAATTATGTTTTGTAGTGATAAATTACGTTATGATCTAATTTCAATTTTGTTTTGTCCCCCCCTTAATTAATTCTGCATTTATTATTAGCTTGTTAAAATACTGGGTCACAACCTTGTTTTAAACCCATCTGTTGTGTTAATTGTGGAAAGAAAATGACAGAGCACCGAGAATGCTATCTGGTAAAGAGGGTCATGGCTGTACTTAGCAAGAGCACTTGCTTGAAAATCATATCAATGGTAAGAAAATTCTCTAGTTTGGTGGAAAACATAAGCCAGGAGCTTCCCTTTTTGCATTCTCTTGTGGTGGTGTAGTGGATGACTATCATAGTAACAGATTAATATTTAAGTTTATTTTTGGTATGTTTTGTTTTAAAACCTGTGCAATAACTGGATAAAAAAGCTTGTTCAGGATTGAGCTGATTCATAATTGCGTAATGACACTTAACATCACCACTTGTCGGCTTTTAGGTCATTGTTCATGGGGCATTTTTAGCTGTTCTGGTCAAAATCATTAATCTTGGTGAATCACGAGCAAGAAAAATCAATATCAAAAAACCAAAAAACATGCAGTGAGCAGCAGCTCTGTGGGAGGATTCATGCCTTGTTTATAAAACAGATCAATGGAGAGTGGACCGGTTCGAGCTGACAGAAACTCAAGTAATCACTCTGTACATCCGTGTTGAGCAGAAAAGCATCTCAGAATGCACAACACATGAAACGTTGAGGTGGATGGGCCGCAACAGCAGAAGATCACATCATGTTCCACTCCTGACAGTCTGAAAAATTTGAAAAACATCTTCAACTTTTCAGTTTCATCTCTTGCGCTGTACACAAAAT
Organism: Pangasianodon gigas; assembly: GCA_022758105.1. Lineage (NCBI taxonomy): Eukaryota > Metazoa > Chordata > Actinopteri > Siluriformes > Pangasiidae > Pangasianodon > Pangasianodon gigas. The sequence continues at coordinate 4,558,244 of CM040475.1, forward strand.
GGAAATTAGCATGAAAATGTATTGTTTGTTTATCTGCTTTGGCATTGGTGTGATTTTAAAGCCAAATCTTTAGCCACTATTGTGGATACAAGTCAGAACTCAAGTCAGAATATGTTAATGTAATTCACAAAGTGTACTGCGTGTTCAAATAAATAAATAAGTAAATAATAGAGGATTGCTGAATAAGATACAGCTTGCTTATTCAGCAGGCCAGCCTTCTTTCACCTTGGAAATTGGAAAGGTAAAATTACAGGTTATAGCTGATTCTGGAGAGACTGTAATTTCTGTAGTCATGCTTCAGCTCTGAAAGAAGTTGTTCTTCATCTTCCCCCCTTGCTTATTCACATTTATATGCAATTTTTTCATTTGGTGGATGGTTTTATTCAAAGAGACTGAAAGGTGAAGCAGAATAATGTTTTAGCGCAGAGCTCAGCAGTTTAAGAGCCGAGCCGTGCCATGGATTCGAACCCACGCTCTTACAGATACAGATGCATTACTGACTTGCAGAATCTGTTAATTAGACGATGCTGTGAAGATGCCACATTTGCTGTTATTGTCTTTCAGATAATGATGCGTGTGAGATGGAAATAATGATCCTAGCTCAGTCATAATGATCACATCATGCCTGGGAATAATTAGCAAAATAGGTTGGATTATAGATATTTCAGAAATGCAAGCATTAGGAAAATATAGTTTCCTAATGTAGTTTCCTAATGTATAGTTTCGAAAACATAGTTGTGGTAAAAGTTATATTTTGTGTTTTTTTCTAACCTAACAAGAACTTATACTTTTGAACTTATTCTTTGAAAAGTTAGTATAGCAATGAAAATATATTTGGTTATTTTACGCCATTAGCATTCCCTTCTTATTAATTATATAATTCTTAAATATAATTCTTAATGAGCTCCAAATAACCTTCACTCTCAGAAATAAAGGTACTTCTTCTTCTACTTTTAGTATATACTGTATGTAGTTGGGAAAGTGCATATGGTGCACCTTTAGTTAGCTTTTAGAGTAAAGCTTTTAAGCTAGATCATTGTACTTCTGATCCAATTATCTTAAATAATGTTTAAACATTTTCAAGTAAAAAAAAAAAAGACACATATTAAAGGAACAAAAGGTCCTTTTATCTTTGAAAGTGTAACAAGCTGAAGAACTTATGTTACACCAGAAAACTAGAGTCATAACAAGACTGTAATCAAGTTACACCTGAAATCTTCTGCATGACATATTGCTTGTTTTCACTGGAAATGAAAAATCAGGAATTCTAATGGGAAGCTTCCATGTTTTAGCTTCTAGACTTCCATTCCATTCTGGTGTCCATTTGTTAACTAAATACAAAAATAGGACCAACAGTTTTCCAGCTCATAAAAGTCAGGAAGTTAAAAAAAAAAAGATTGTTTTTTTTCCCCCAGAGATAACAGGTTGACCCATTTTCCAATTCTAATCAGAAATCAGATAGCATGCTGTTTCCTGTTTCCAAATTTACTATGACAAAACAGAAATTGGGCAACAGGTCACTTCCCATTTTTCCTGTTGTGAAAGTTAAAAAAAAAAAATCAAATGGATTAATACATTGGTGGATCTACACTAAATTCGAGCCAGTACCAATTCAGCATTGAACGTTGGTCTGATTCTCCTTATTGGATTGGTGCAACCCTGACACTGTGTCACTGGTCAGAGTTGTTTAGACCACATGTCCAAACCACAGCCAGCACCGTGTCTACTGGATAAGGGCTGAGGATAAAACAAGGAAAAGGTTACAGACCTACAAAAAAGATGAAATCTACACTTCTAAAGGGTTCTTCAATGTATCAGTTAGCACTTATGGAAGGAGTCTCCAGTGTCAGTGCTTTGTAACAGTCAGAGCTGTTCTTTAAGTTTTCCTCCACAGGATAGTTTGAGGCCAAAAGGCTTTCCTGATTCTCAGTAACATAACAAGGTGGATATTTTTTTAAATTAACTTGAAGAGAGAAAAAACTAGAGGCGGGTATTGAAGGAACTACTGTTTATAGCTGCTATAATGGAAGTGAGAACAGGAACCAACTTGCTTCATGGACGTTCCGCAACATTAAGCATAGCTGTAAATTAATAAAATGTACAGCATGTTGTTCTTTAATGAATACAGAACTTGGCAAATTGCCACAGTATAAAGGAATAAAACACTTCTGGTCAAGCTGGATGAGGGTTGGGGTTAGAACCAGGGTGCAGTTAAAAAAAAAAAAAATCATTCAACTCCAAAGCAAATAGAGTTCCAAGTAGAATCACATTTATTAGGTAAGATGTCCTAACTGTCCAAAGAACCCACGAGGAACCATTTTGTCCTATGATATGGTGAAGTCTACTTATTGGAACCAGATTTTTTTTTGTTTTTTTTTGGCTTCTGAACTATATCTAGGTATACCCTATCTAGGTATAATAACTTTGATAATGGTGGGTGGTGTTTTCCAGCACTGTAACAAAATTAGATAATCTCAGACCCCCCTGCTTTTGCACATAGAGAGTCCATGATCATAGAGAGTCAAAGTCCCTTTAGGTAGCTTAGAACCTCTATCTATCTAAAGAACCCATGAGGAATACTTCTTCTTGTTCTTGGACTCTGAGGATATATTTGTTGTGTTACTGGAGTGCTGAGAATAAATCCAGTAAAATGAAAGCTGACCTTCAGAGCTCTGCATCCGGCTGCCACATATAGCTCGGTCCATATATTGGGAACAGCCGAGTACGTCTCCGAGGCACATATTGCTCCATACTGTCTGAAACACCAAGGCTGAGAGCCATATTGTAATTTCAAAACCTCTGAACCAACCTGAAGGCATCTCCCACACACCTGCAGGTTTGAAGAGGTCCCTTTCATGTCTGTGAATACAAAAGCAAAGTACAAAGTTTTTAGGGGGCTTGCATTTTTTTCAGCAGAGCCTTTTTTCTACTAATGGACAATCTCCATTTGGAAGCTTTAAACACATATATTACGCCTGTCCACACATACACACAGAGTCAGTTGAATTCAGGCTTTAATGTGAAAGTGATGGAGAGGCAGGAAGAGTGTACTAGGGCCAACACACACAGGCACACACACACACACACTCACATGCACTCACAGAGAGAGAGAGAGAGAGAGAGAGAGAGAGATACGTCAAGCAGCCCACATCAGATTTTAGTACCTAACAATACAGCACAGTGCATTTGGCAGGGCTCTATCCCAATACCAGGAGAGAGGGAGGAAGAGAGAAAGAGGGAGTATAGCAGAGTTGAGTAAGTGAGCGAGTGAGGAAGTTAATATTTATTTAATGAAGGAGGGAGCGAGGGAATTAAGTAGTGAGTATTAGCAAAGAAAAGGAAAAAGGGAGTGACTATTAAAGAGTAAGTGTGTGAGTAAATGAGGGAAAGAGTAAAGGGGTTTGTGAGATAACGAGGGAGTGAGTGAGGCGACATAATGAAGGGGTGAGTGTGCAAGTCACAGAGGGATACGTTAATGAAGGAGTAAGTGACTTAATGAGGAAGAGAGTGAGATAACTGGACTGAGTAAGATAATAGGGAGTGTGTGAATTCATGAGGGAGGGAGTGTTTTATAATTAGGGAGCAAGTGAATAATAAGGAAGTAAATGAGATAATGAGGAAGTGAGTGAGATAATAAGGATGTGGGTGAGATAGTAATGGAGTAAATTATCAGATGAGTGAGTGAGTGAGAGGATGAGATAGTGAGCGAGATAATGAAAGAGTGAGAATAGCAGCGTGAGTGAGATAATAAAGAAGTGAGCAAAGTAAAGAGGGAGTGAGTGGGTGGGGGACATGATGAAGTAGTGAGTGAGATAATGAAAGAGTTAGTAAAAGAATGAGAGCAAGCAAGATATTGGGGGAGTGAATGAGTTAGTAAGAGTGGGTGAGATAATATGGAGTTAGTGAGGTGATGAGGGAGTGAAGTAGCGAGTGAGATAATGAGGGAACGAGTGAGTTAATCAGTGGATGAGTGAGTGAGTGAATGAGTAAGTTAATTAGTGGATGGGTGAGTGAGTGTGTGTGTGTGTGAGTGAGGTATTGAGCAGGATAATAAGACAGTGAGTGAGATAATGAAAGAATGAGGATAGCAGAGTGAGTGAGATAATAAAGTAGTGAGCAAAATAATGAGGGAGTGAGTGGGTGGGTGAGATGATGAGATAACAAGCAAGATAATGAGGAAGTGAGTAAAATTATGAGAGTGAACAAGATAATAAGGGAGGGAGGTAGTGGGTGAGTGGACTGATGAGGTAGTGAGCAAGATAATGAAGGAGTGAGTAGAATAATGAGTGAGCAAATAATAAAGGACTGAGATAGTAAGAGTGACTGAGATAATATTGTGTTAGTGAGATAATGAGAGTTGATTAGTGATTAGAGAAATTTAATGAGAGTGTAAAATGATGGGGTGGAAAAAAACAATGAGGCGGTGAGTGAGATATTGAAGGAGTGAGTGAGAAAATGATGGAACAAATGAGATAAATGAATGAACAAGATAATAAAGTGAGAAAATGTGGGAATTACTAAGGGAGCGAGTGACTTACTAAAGGAGAGAGAGTGGGATAATAAGGGAGTGAGTAAGATAATGAGGGAGTGAATAAGATAATATGGTAGTGAGTGAGTGAGACAATGAGAGAGTTACTAAGGAAGTGAGTGAATTAATGAGGGAGGGAGTGAGACAATGAAAGAGCGAGTGAGTGAGTGAGTGAGTGAGTGAGTGAGTGAAACAGTAAATCCTCTTCCTCATTCTGTCATTTTCTGCATCTGGGATCTTATCACCCGTTGCCCTTTCGGTGTGTCTCCTCTCTCAGGATCCTCCCATCCTTCCTTCCTCTCATCCTCTTTCCCTTATCGCCCTGGAGACTCAATTAGAGAGCAGGAGGTGACTGCATTCGGAGAGAGAGCTCTCCCTGGATGCAAACCGTGCTCCAATAAAAGCAGCTGCCATGACCTTTAGCCCTGTTTTCACTCACTCTGTATCTGCACGCATGGAGGGAGAAAAAAGCAATGAGGGAGTGAGTGAATAAGATATTCATTAAAGCAATTAAGCCTGTATATGTTGGAAAAGGTGGACATTTTGTCCATTTTGACTTGAAGAGGCTTTGGCATTACACGTTAGGTCTGTTGTAAATTATATTATACACCTCTGTTTTGCAGTTGAGTTTGATTGAAAGTGAAAAAAATCAAAACAGAAATATAAAACTACACCTAAGTGTATGTACATATTACACCCATTGAACTGAATTATTGTAAATTGACATCAGTAATGGCTCAAGTGAGGAGTGGTATTAAGTCCACTGTCGCTGTCTAGCGGTTTTTATAGCCATGATATTTCAAACTGAAACACAGTTTAGACAGTGTAAACACACTAAAAAACAAGGTCTGCATACAGAAGACTGCATCGTACTAGTATAATAGTAAATAGTCAAATAATAGTGTAACATGTGGTGAGTGAAGGCAGGATGCAAGTGGGTGAACTCAGTGTGAATCGTTGTCCAAGGCGGGGGGTCACAGGCAGAGAGCAACAAACTAGAGTGATAGTTCACAGAACAGGCAATACTTCGCAACAAAGCAAAGAAACAATCTGGTACACATAAACAAACTAATAAGTGAACTAACAAGGAACAGATGTCCAAGTGGGGGGTCAGAGCACAGGCAGACAGCAACAAAGCAGAGTGATCCATAATCGTAAGATTATGGAAACAGGCAATACTTCGCAACAAAACTAAGAAACAGTCTGGTATACATTGACAAATTAATCAATGAACTAACACGAAACAGGTGAACACAATCAGGTAAAACACTAATGATAGAATAGGGGCAGAGACAGGACCAGAACAAAACCCAAAGTATTTCCATGTGGAAATATAAACAGAAGCATATGACATGAACCCAGAATAAAACAACATTTTATTTCAGGAGCAGAGGAATTCATGACAGAAAGACAATACTTAATTAAAGGATCGAATTTTGTATTGATTATTGGAGTAAAATTAGGAACTTCACCTGGGCCTACTCGAAGTGCGCAGTAAGTAGATGACTTCTTGGTCAGCTTGTCTATTAAACACTGGGCATGGTTTATTTCCCTTCGTACCAGGTGAACCCTGCAAAATTGCAAACCTTGAAAGAAAATTGTATAGCATATTTCATTGGTTCTCAAATTGGGGACTAATTCATATGTATAAAATCTGCTTTGGCTTAATATTAAAAAAGAGGTACATTATTATAAAAATTAAATTTGTGCCAACCCATTAGAAAGCATAGCCATTCACTTTGCTAGTTAGATGTAATGTCATCAGAACAGCACCACACCTCTCGGGCGCCATAAAGTGGGCGTTTGATTACAAAACCGATTTTGGAACTGCTGTTGTATATATATTTAGTCCACTGTGACCTCTGCTTGAGGTTGTTACCTCATCCGTCATTTCGACGGAGACAGGCATCATCCTCCCTTCCTATATTTGTCTCCTTTACTGCCCTACTGGGAGGATTTCAGAGGATGAACAGTGACAGTGAATGCAACCTTTAATAACAGCGGAGACTGGAAGATGAGTGGAAAAAAGAGAAAAGTTTGCTTAGTCTGCAGTTTAACCCAGTCAGAGATCACCCCACTACATTTTGTTCTTCCCCAGCACGGCTACAAAGGATTATGGGCCGTGACCACCAGTAAGGACGTTCTGCAATAAGAAAAGGCCTACTGGGATAAGATTAGTTTTACATGGCAAGGTAGGGTAATTCCATCCTTTACAGGTGCTGCTTTGTGGTTTTATTTCCTTCTGGATCAGCGATGTCAGTGTTTCACTCACTCACGCCACCTCTGAGAAACTTCAAGCCCAAAATACAGACTGTTATTCAGTGAATTGTTGGATGCTTTGCAAGAGTTTCTGAAACGTTTAATCAGTATGGGTTGCACCACTTTTTCTTCATGCTGTCTTGACCAGTAGCCAGTTTGAAGGAAACAAAATACGGTCAACTAGAGCTCAGTTTCTGGGAGCCCGGGCCCACTGTAGCCTCAGATTCCTGTTCTTGGCTGACAGGAGTGGAACATGCTGTTGTAGCCCATCTGCTTCAAGGTTTGTGTGTTGTGCATTCTGAGATGCTTTTCTGCTCACCATAGTTATAAAGCGTAGTAATTTGAGTTAACTTAGACTTCCTGTCAGCTCAGCCCTCTCTGGTCATTCTCCTCTGACCTCATTCATCAACAAGGCATTTCCGCCTGCAGAACTGCTGCTCACTGGAGGGTTTTTTTTGTTTTTTTTTTGCACCACCCTGTGTAAACTCCAGAGAATGTGAAAATCCCAGGAGATCAGCAGTTTCTGAAATACTCAAACCAGCATGTCTGGCACCAACAACCATGTCGTAGTCGGAGGTAATTGAGATCACATTTTTTCCCTATTCTGATGTGAACATGAACTGAAGCTCTTGACCTGTCCTAAAATGGCCTCATATTATTACATATATGGTCATTAAAAAAAACAATACACTTTAAATGTGTTTTGAGGCCCAAAACACATTTAGTAAAATGTATATTTTACTACACAATATGCTAAAAGTAGTCAGATAATTTTATTTTATGAACAGTTACCATAGATACAATAGATATTTCTGTGATAAGCTAGATTTTACGTATAGCCACAGCCCACATACATAATTAACAGACTATGCATTTACTGTTTACCATAAAACTCTGCAATTTATATATTTGGCTTGCAGAACTCTTATATAAGTAATCAAAAGTATGTGAAACGCCCAACGCCCCAACACACTGACAACAAGAAGGAACCTGCAGCAGCATTTTTTTTTTCAAGATGATTTGATAACATACATATGTATCTGCATCGAAGGGGAAATTAGTACGGGTGTAGTGAATGTGAACAAGGTGGATTATTCACTCTATCACCCCCCCGCACACATACACACATTCTGTTGGAGAAGAAACTAAATGTAGAATTAATAAATTCAGCTACATATCGGTTGTTAAGTGTGTGTATGTGTTGCCGAACATCATGCTTATTATTATGAATCCTCATGCTCAAAGCTAATAAGTTCACTGTCAAGCTATCTATTGATAGACATTTTTATATTAGATTTTAGCCTCCAATCTAATATCACAACGGCTGGTGCTGGTATACAGTATATACAGTATTTTCAGCTGAGAGTTTTTCCTACCGAAAAACCAGCAAGTGATGTGTTTTATAAACTGACGGAGAACTAAATTGTCGCGATTCTCTGTAATGTTTGCCGGTGGGTGGTGAGGGAACTGTGCTGATGTAGGTTTACTATATGACGTTTCTCTGTGAGTTCAATCACCTTGAGCAATTTCTGCTCTACCACAGGCTTGCTAGAGATCCATAATGTTTCCTGTTTACCGTCCAAAATGGCAAATGGGGCAGCGGAGCTTGGTTTCACACTGCTGGGTGCTCGGAGGCCTCAGGCTTTATTGCGGCTCTTTGCGGGCGACAGCATCTGTTATTGTGTGTGAAACGCACAAGCAGTGAATGCTGAATTTAAAGCGTGCACTTAGGCAGTGAGCGAGCATAGTGCCTGTCAGCATCACTTTCTTTAAGGCTTCAATGACGCACTACATTTGTTGCTCTCCCAGAGCAGCCTCGAGCACAGCCACCTCGTTACCTACTCACAGCTCACAAATACAAAGAACAGTGGTTTTTGGGGGCTTTTTTTCAGCTGACCTTAAAGATTAAAACCAGCAGATGGAAATAAGTCTTGACTAGGAGCCAAACATAAGAACGTCAGTCAGCCAGAATAATAAAGTACGGGTCGTAAAAGTGACAAGGCCAGAGGATTATAAGGGATTTGGTTGCTTTTTATGGTAACAGTTAACATGCAAATAGGCAGATTTGTGTCTGTTTTGTGTGTGCTTGGAGAAATTGAAAGTTCTAGAGTGTCCTATATTCTGAAATGACGACAGCGACATGTATTCATCACAGAGTCCTGTATTTATTGGGATGCAGAATGCAAAAACTGACCCTACATGACCACATTTTGGGATAAATAAAGGCTAAAGTATCTGAAAGAATGGAAACCAGCCAAAACACCAATCATTTTGTATTTTTGCTGGGAATAGTTTCATTTTTCACACTGGACGTCATATACTGTATTATCAATAAGCGTTGTCGATTTACAGCAACAGGAGGCAAAGCAACTGTTGACGATACACCAGGTGGGATGAGCAAAGTGAAAAATTTTGCAACAAAACAAAGAAAGCAGCAAAGAGAAACGAAGCAATGAAGCAACTATCAGTGAAAATGAGGGACTTTGGTATGTTTTTTCCTGCTATTATGAAATAAACCATTTTTTAGTAGTTGATTTCCCCCAATCGAATGATGCTGGTGTTTTTTACTTAAAATTGACTCTAGGGATCACAAAGATCACACTCATTCAGACAACAGTAAACATAGCACACACAAAATTTATACCCAGAATCTTTTTTTTTAAACCAAGAATACATCTGATTATTGGTCAGAATGGGTGCAACACCTCATTCTTAGACAGAAGATATCTGTTTTGTGGTCAGATGAGTGGTTTTGCATACATTCTGTTGCTAGCTATGTAGTTTGGGCAGCCATATTGCATTAGCCAGATGCTATGAGAGAAACCACTATTGGGTAGTAAACTCAAGATAGGAATGTTCACTAGCAACCAATTTATGGAAGGTAACAAAAGGTAACCGTGGCGATAGTGCGAGGATCAGTTATCTAAACACTAAAATATAGAATATTGTGTAGAATGGATGTGATAAAATGATCTCTTTTTTAGGTAAACATAGTAGACTGCTAAATGAACAACAGAGTGCAAACTATTAAAACTACGATGCTCCATGGACATGCATAGACTTCGTGAATTAGCAAAAAAAAAAAAAAATTAGCATTAGCATATCTATAGGTTCTTAGACACTCTGGCTACAGCAGTTTTTCAATACGAACTTACTTTACTTGATTAACTGAACTTTGTCAGATGAAGACCAAAATATAGCGAACAACAAAGTTTGTTAAAGTTAGCAGGGAAACTGTCTAGCTAATTAAGCTAACTTAGATGTTGAATCTTCCGGTAATGTGGATGCAGGGTAAAGTCAGTCCTGCTTATAATGGTTAAAGGAATGAAACTTTAATACGGAAACTTAACGAACAAAACAAAATGGTGTCTTGAAGTGTTAAGCTCCTCTTATACCCCAGTAATTTACCTGCGATGACAGTATTTTACTCATTAAAGAACAACACATCGCACATATTATCTGTTTATAGTTACATTTTATGTTGTGGAAAGACCATGTAACAAGCTAGTTCCTGTTGTTACTTAGAATGTTAGAACAAGTATAATCAGTCGTCCCCTCAATAACCTCTTTTTTCCTCTCTTTTGAAGTTAGTAACACAAAAAACACACCTTGTCATGTTACAGAGAAACCAGAGAGCACAAAGTCCTCTGTCCTGAGCACTTTCCCGTCTTGACTGACTGTTACGAAGCACTGACACTGGAGACTCCTTCCATTAATGTTATATAAACATCTCCTTACAGAAAACTTATATCAACAATTACATGTTTTTCATTGTTAGTTAACATGTTTTTAAATCTATTTTTTATTATTATTCGTTGCTTGTGTGGAGGATCCACCTGTGAATAAGTTGTTACTATAGAAACTATAACGTATTAGAACATCTCTTATGTATCTTGATCTTTTAACAGCGTTTGGGGAGTGAGTGTTGCATCTACAGTTACATTTCAGCAGTCAGTAATCGCTCCCACAAACGCTTAAGCCCTTCAGATGCAGCTTTTAGTTCAATCACTTTCTCTACTATTTATATCTCTTCATAATCCCGTGTCACTGTAGACGCATCAGTGGTTGACGCACAAGACTCGCTGTTTTAAGGTCAGATCGTAGAGATAAGCATTGAAGCAATCAGTTGTCGTCACTGACTATCCAGTAATCCTCTGACGACAGCATTCGCATTTCCATGTGGAACATCCTGGCCTTTGGCTTCAGGGCGATGCCACCAGCATCTAAGCCAATCAGGACGCACGGGCAGTCGAGCTGGGGTATGCATAAACACCTGGAAACACCAGGGTCAGCTTCTGGTGGCTGGTTGTCTACAAACATCAGTCAATCTCGTAGAGTAGAAAGAATGAGTAAGAAATGAACTTGCCAGAAAGACCGTAAAACCTGCTAGAGCCTGGCTCGCACTTTTCAGGGAAAGACATCGATGCTAGTGGCTTTTGGAGTGAAGAAAGAGAAAGTGAGAGGCGAGGTAATGAAAAAATCATTGCCGTTCACTCCATTCAAACAAACTCTAAATCCATTCTTGCCTCTTTTATTAGGCCAATATAATTTGGTGTGAAATTAAAGGTGAGTCTTCATGGTGCTCTTACATCAAAGGCTAATTAAGTGAAGAGGCCGCTAATCATGGCTGCGATAAGGACGCCCTTTGTGTGGATTTCCATTTTAATATGCTTCCGTGGAAATCGTAGACTTCCGTCATGTCTCTGTGCCGATATAATCGTCTAATATCAATTACCTGGCTGGACCGGGTATTTGGGGGGCCCTCGGGGCTTTTTAGAAATTATATTATTCAAGTCTGTGCATTAGTAACCATGGAAACGTGCAATTTTCCAGATGTAGACCTTTGAAAGGGCTTTTGTTTGTGGAGCAGGTCAGTGCTTATAGATCAGTTAATAAGAGAGTGCTGCGTGGCCTTTATGACCCCCAGGGTTAAAATGGTCTTGGTTGCGAGACCTTTTCTGTAATTAGGTTGGATGTGTTTGGATTTAATTGGATTGAAACATGCAGTTGTTAGGGGAGGGGTATGAACAAATATCCAAAGGCTCCTTCACGTTATTTCCAATACCTCAGCATAATGGATTGTTAATAATTGGTTATGCGATATATTGTTGTGTATACATATTTATACCACAGGGGTGTTGAATTCTCTAATCTGATTGGCAGAAGGTGTTGATTAATTGTCTATAACTGTAGCTCTTACAATAGTGGCAGCAGAAATACACATCACAGGTTTATATCAATGTGCTCGTTTTTACATTATTGTTTCTAGAGTTACACAGTGACTTGTATAAATGTGTGATTGTTGATATTTTATTAATCAGTGTTTAAATTGTTGTTCTGTAAGTAGAAGTTTATTTAACATTTTGAAAGGAATTTGCAGTGTCAGCGTTTTCCAACAGTCAAAGCTGTAAGTTTTCTGCCACATTCTTCACATTGGTGAATTGCTTTAGTAGTAATTACTATCAACCGTTCGTTGATTAGTTTTCTATAACAGCATGTCCCAAAATGCTTTAAATATTGTTGCCATGGACACATCATTATTGTTGTGTTCCATTGTCTTGGTAGAAGCCTGGCTCGGGACTGTAAAAGTAATTTCCATCAAAGGAACAACAGTGGCATAGATCAAGTCCTCTGCTTAAAAATACAAAAGACATACCCATGAAGGTACTAAAAGTGGATGTAGAAGTTCCAGACTTTCTTCTGTGTCTGTCTGTTCTTTCTCCCACCTGTGGAAAAACTTCTGAGATTCCATAACATAGCCCAGATTAGCTAATAATTTTGGTATATAATCACAATGTTGTCATAACAGTAGCAGCTGTGGTGTTGGAAGAGGCCATCTTGGTAATAATTTTGTTTCAGGACGGCTCAGCCAACCGAGGCTCGTCGAGTCTGACTGATTACAGGCTTTCAGTTCAGACACGGTCTTATCGCCAGTGGCCCAGGTGTGTGTGTGTGAGTGTGTGTGTGTTTGTGACTGTGCCACACAGTAGTTTCTTTTTGTCTATTAACACGCCAGCATTCGGCTTCGAAAGCCACATACTCATTAGAAAAATTTCCATAAGTGCAGATTGTCGTGTGTGTGTGTGTGTGTGTGTGTATGGCTGTCACTGGGTTTGACATTAACGTGGATTAGAATCAGAATAGCATGAGGGTGCTTAAAGATGGAGAGGAAGGGAGCAATTAAAAGCAATATGCACTAGAGTAAAACGCACCGCATCAAAACACTAATTACGCTGAGTGGCTGCCAGAGACAGCTTTGCACCCTCATTTAAGCATGCGTGTGCAAGAGAGAGAGAAAGAGAGGGAGTGTGTGTGTGTGTGTGCATGTGTTTCAATGGTGCAAAAGCAAATTTTACAAATTTTGGCTTGTTGTAATGAAGATGTCGCTACTGTGGTAGTGAATGCAACACGACATCTTCATTACAACAGGCCGAATTTGCAGCTCTGTCTAATCTCTCTCTCTCTCTCTCTCTCTCTCTCTCTCTATCTTGCATCTGACACACAAACCATTAAACTCGCGGAGCTTTCATAAGCTCACTGCTTTCCGGACTAGCATGTGTCATTATCGTAACACCGGAGAGAAGCTTAGCAATCAGTAGCCTCCTGCTGTCTCTCACCACGTCTCTTTTCCTCTTTGATTGGGCTCAGATCAGGCTGGGAGTGCAGAAAAGAAAAAAAAAAGAACACAAAGAAACACGCAGGACTCCATTTGCTTTGTCTGGTTAGTTCCTTTCTTGTGCTTTAATGATGAACCCACACGCATTTCTGCCACCGGTGAAAATGGTGCAATTTGGTGGTTTTTTTTTTTTTTTTTTTGCATGAAAAGCCAGTGTTGCATCTTATTTTAGCTACATGTACATGTGTGTGAGATGGCTGTCATGTGTATCCTGTGGTCACTGCCTTGGAAAACATTTCCAGTAAATTACCAGCTAGTAAGTTGCTATAAAAATGATAAGACAATTGTTTAAAAAAATAAATTAATAAATTGTACTACAAAATGATGCAATTTGAATTCACGAAAGCAACACTAAAATGAAAAATAATAGTAGAGCACTGTTTTCCCATAGTATCAATACAGTTTGTATTGTAAATACACAATTATTTCTGTAATAATCTTTACAGGAAAAGCTTGTAACCAATCACATTTTACAGTACTATACTAAAACTCAAGCTGAGTGTAAATTGTAAGTTGTTTTCTTTTCATATTTTAAGGACAAATCTATGAAAACATATTGAACAGTGAAGTAAAACAGCTAAATAATACAAAAAAAAAAAATTAATGGGTTTAATCCAAACCTCAATAATTCAAAACACAGGTCAGATATACATAATGTCAATTTGGACCTAATGTGTTCTGTTGGTGGAATTTTTTTATAATAAAAAGCTCTATGGCTCTAATAAATATGATATTTTTGCACACATTTAAATAATGTTAATGAAATAAATCTGAACTGAGGGCATCCATGGAATTTATTTTATTGTTAGTTTATATAATGGGATCTCTGGTTTTTTTTATTTATTTATTTTTATTTTTTTGGGGGGGGATGACCCCTGGTCTAGTGAACAAATTTTATTGAAAAGTTCAACAGTTTGTGCAATAACCTGAAAATTAGCTTCACCTCACTTCTAACTTCATTGCAACTCGCATTACCATACTACATATCCTATCTCACCAATAGAGTTTGAGCTAGCTAGCATTAGCCTACACATATCACCATCATGTGACACAACATCAGGAGCAGACTAAACAAACCACAACAACAACCAGAACAATGGCAGATGTTTTAAAGAGAAGCTAACCAGACTTGTCCGCCATCACTGCGCGTATGCATCCTGATGGTATGTTACAGCACGTTGGACTTTCCAAAATAGTTGGCATGAAATCACTAACATTTATCAAGATGACAAAAAATAAATAGAAAATGCCCGAGACTGTTTTGTGGAAGCGTGGTATACAATGTTGGACAATCAATGGTGTTAAAGATGCAATAGTCCATATTTTTGATTTCTTACTCGTATGAATAATGCAGAGACTTATATAGAAATTATTTTAAAAAACAGTAGTTTAAGCCATTGTCTCAGAATAAGTGTATTACAAAGGTGAAAAGAACAGTTTGGAAAAATGCCTTCCAGTCGGGAATGTTTGTTTGTATTTGGATTGGCCTCTTGTCAGTCATTTTTTTAGCCACGCCCCCAATGCCCCTTCACATCCTCATAAATCGTTATGAGAAGAAGTTGCATGTTTATAAAGTTGTCTCATGGCTTTCAAGCAGTTGAATGTCCGAACACGCTTCAAAGTGATCTCATGACAGTCCTTGTTAATGGTAACTCTAGTTAGCATGCTAACTCTAGTTGAACCACCATAAGTTTTGGGGTGAAGCTTGGTGTACGTGGGTGGAAATGGGGGGTGGGTTCAGTGAGTAAAAAAAATTATTCAACTCCACCCATTTAACCATTGGAGACATATTTTTCCACAAACATTACCTAATGCATCTTTAAGCCTTAATAATTTATAAATTCTTGTGCTGTGCCTTGGCCCTTTCCTGCCCCCTAGTGGATATAGCTTTGAATTCCCCAGATACAATAAAAATACGCAGACAAATATGTGAATTGTCCCCGTTGGTTTCCTCCATTTTTTTTTTCTTCATGAAAGGTGTAAAGGTAAAAGACATACAAAATAGATTTTCTCCTCAGCCCAGCTGTTGTCAATCAGCAAAAATTTTTGGGTTTTGCATAAAATCCTAAGAAATGAAATTAATTTCCCAGTTCCACCAATTTTCCTAAAAATTTTCCCTGTTCTGTTTAATATATTTGAAAAATAAAGCAAGAATATGACTCATGAAAAGTCACTGAGAGGCTGAAACACTCATGAAATATTCCAGAAATCTGTTTTTAATCACTTTTTAATACGACAACGGCATTGAATTCTTGAATCTGATTGGTCAGAAGGTGTTGATTAATTTTCCATAACAGTAGCTCTGATAGTAATTCTGACTGTAATTCACATTACAGGTTTATTTTAATGCACTCATTCTAATAAGTTATATATTATGGCAGAACTAATAATACACATATGTATAATACACAAAGATGTATAATCGTTTATTTAACATTTATGGAAGGAGTCTCGGCTGTTTTCCGCCACAGGAAAGTCTTCGCATTTTCTGGTTTCTCTGTAACATGGCAAACATGTAGATAAGGGTTCTTTTGTCTTATTATCTTCTGTAGAGAAAAAAAGAAAGAAGAGACTGGTGAAGGAATGACTGTTTATAGCTGGTATAACAAGTGGTACTTGCTTCACGGATGTTCCACAGCATTAAATATAACTCTAAATGTTTAAACGAATGATAGGTTCACGGTGGTAACAGTAACTCCGCTTCACACTGGGCTGCATTACACCGTTTTGTCATTGATTATTTTCCTAAAACAACATGCAGCCAAGTGTTTTATTCTGTACTTAATGCATCTTCCCATAATCCATACTGCAACTTTTACACATTTTGCCATATTTATCCGTTTCTTGTGATGGCAACCCACTTGAGAGTACTGCCAATCCTCTTTCTGATTTTGTCTCTCTGAGAGCTCATGTTACACCTTCTCAAAGCCCCGAAGTAAACACTCTGCTATTCAGGGCTCTCACTAACTCCTTGTCTTTTCGCTTGAGTTTTGTTTGTTCCTTTCATTGTTATTTTTCTCCTCTGTTGCCGTAGTAATGCTTTGTCAGTGGTGGGTTGGATGCTGTCACTTTAATCTAAGAGAACAGGGGCCACTTGGGTCACCAGTCGCTTCTGCTCTCTTCAATTAAAACCCCATGTGAGAAAGTGTCACAGTAATTAAGGCTGCAGAATCGGTGTCGAGCCTGATTAGAGGCATTTTGATGTTTTGCAGGTCAATTTGTCAAGCCAGTTCTTAGCGTATGGCTTTTGACTGTGTTAGTGATCGGGATCTGGTCTGTAGTTTTAATCCTGCAAGCTCTGCTAGGTTTTGGTTCACATACACATACATAACATTCAAATAAAATTCAAATTTGATACAATATGATATGTTGATGTCTCGATATGATACACTTTGATAAATCAGAAATAAACATTGCCTGAATATATATATAATTTTCAACTGATTTAAACATTCAAAGGTTACCAAAAATGACCGAACTTGTCACAACTGACCATTTCATGGTATTATGGTTACCATGACAACCACATATACACTAATACTGCAAACCATAAGTAAAGGTCAGGCCATTACTGTGATATGACTTAATTTTGGCTCATGCTTAATTTACTTTTAATATCAACATTGAACTGAGCAAATACCGTGACGAACAACATGTTTTCCCTCTGCATCGACTCAGCCAAGGTGTTACCCTTGAATAAATGGTCATGGATGACTGCGTGTGTACGTGAGTAAGTGTGAGGGAGGGTGTGATGGAAGGGCATAAGACCAATGATATACTTTCATGCCTCCTAATGAAAAGCACCTCAGCCGTAGAGTATGTTGGCAGCCCTGATTTATGAACTCCTGGTTCTGTATGTCATTATCAGCTAGACGCACACACACACACACCTTCAAGCACACCTCACTCCTAATCCTGGATATAGGCCGTGTTACTGTGGCAACGTAAGTATAGCACTTTGCCTTGCATTATGCTACGCACAATAAAAGAAAGCTCCACTAGCCATGGGTGAAATTAAGCTGTTTTATTTCCTGATGATTTATGAGCTTTACATTATTCTATTTTAGTCCTACAGAAAGTGCAGGTTCTAATTTGGCAAATGTATTCATTAACGAATTATTTGGAACGCTTCACTAAAGTATCTGTACTAAAATCTACTGATTTAAATGTTCATCAAGTGGATAATTGGAACACACCTGGCATTTGATATAGCACTACACTCAACTCTCAAATGAGACTCATAATTTCAGCTCTTGTCTCTTAGTAATGTTAAAATTGTTCTCTCCAGTGTGATTTTGCCTCATTGAAGCCTCTCTCTCCTTTTTGATGATTGGGGACCACCAGCATGTTGATCATTTGCTCGGTCCCAGCTGATGCCATAGAGCCAGCTGTTTAATTTCAAGTTGCTCCTGAGTGAGTGTTTCGCAGTTGGCTATTGCTAATCAAGTTGGCACACCACAACACGTGCAAGCTACATTAACGAACATTTAATTTTCTCACTCCCCGCCCCCCACTTTTACGCTCACATATTTGCAGTTTGAAATAGCAAGTGGGTTATTGGTTGTAGTCAACCTGTAGTCTGTGTTACAACATTTGCATCAATGGCAGGGGCCTGAGTGTGTGTTTGGGCCTGTATTAGGGGTCCGAGTGTGTGTTTGGGCCTGCAGTAGGGGCCTGAGTGTGTATTTGGTTCCTTCATTAGGAGCCTGAGTGTGTGTTAGGGCCTGTGTTATTGATCTGAGTGTTTGTTTGGGTCAGTAGCAGGGGCCTGAGTGTGTGTTTGTGTCTGTTTTAAAGGCTTGACTATATGCTTGTGTCTGTATTAGGGACCTGAGTGTTTGACTGGGTTTGTGTTAGAGGTCTCTCTTTGTGTTAGAGGTCTGTGTTAGTCTGGGCCTAAGCCTTTTATAGAACCAAGCATCGAGACTTCCATGTGTTTGGGGCCTGTATTAAGTGTGAGTCTATATTTGAACCAGTTGTACAGACTTGGAACGTGGACCAGAGTTAGGATATCGAATCTGCATTTACTGCCTGTGTTAGGGGTCTGAACCAGTGTTCGAGCCTGGGTTAGGGGCCTGAACCAGTGTTCGAGCCTGGGTTAGGGGCCTGAGCTGGGGTTTGAGCTTGTGTTAGAGGTCTGAGACAGTGTTCAGGCATGTTTTAGGGGTCCTTTGTTAGGGGTCCTGTGCTGGTGACCGATAGCTGTAAGGAATAAGAATGATCCAAAAACCTGGCAGTGGCAGCTGATGGATTGATCTGCTCCTTCCTTTCTCCCAGACAATCCATCAGGAGCAGGTCTGCTTTGATTTCCATCAGCCACGCTCCAGAGCACAACATACCCGCAACAGAAACAGGCTACATTAACTGCCATTTATTTTCACTCCTTCTCCTCTATCCCCATCATTTTAATTGCAAATCACCTATCTTTGCTCACAAAGCATAAAAAATGCAAATGCTAATCTGTCTTTTTAGTCCCCAATGTGGGTAATGTCAGAGAAGGCTATATGCATGTGAAACTGAGGGTTTGGGTGTCTCCGCAAGTGTGAGTTTTACCATTTAAAAATTAAAGAGCTGCGAGAAGAGGGTCTGGGATGGGTTTGGACAGTGACCTCTCACCTGTCTACTCAAACTTGATTTGGATTCATCAGTTCTGGGGCAAATTGAGTCAGCAGTTGAGGTCCTATGCTCATTTGGCTGATGCTTTATCTAAAGTGACTTACTACTGAGACAGGATACAACAGAGCAGTTGATGGCTAAGGGTCTTGCTCAAGGACCCAACCATGACAGCTTTGATTTTACAACCTTCTGATCAGCAGCTTGAAGCCTTAACCAGTGAGCCATCACTTCATCATGGTTGTGACCATGCTAGGCCCTTGATTCCTAACTGTTCCAGAAGTGACATATCACCTGTGACCCTGCAGAAAAAAGATAAAAGCCTTTTTTTGGGGGATAAACGAAGATAATTAAATAATTTATTTAAAAAGACTGAAATGTCTGTGCTTATTGAGACAATTAAGGAGAAATAAAAAAAAGCAAGGACAAAACTCTAACAGGGTCACAGCACCAGATTTGAATCACTCAGCAATATAAGATGACTAGTTTGACCCTTCGTCCTTTAATCTCTTTAGGTGGTGATCTCTTTAGCCTTTATCTAAAGCAATTTATGGCCTTGCTCAAGGGCACAGCAGTGGTCCTCTAATGGTCCTGAGATCACTAGCTAAGACCCGTAACCAATGAACTACTACTGCCTTTGCTTAAGCACCCAGTTGTGTCACAAGCTACTGGACCCATACCACCTACCTACCACAAAGCATTAGCAGGTTGTTAAAACATAAATCCACTGAGGTTCGACAACATCGCTTAACCAAGACCATGCTGGAGATCTTGGTGTGATGATGATGATGAGTGTTATTGGCTTGTATTACAAGTGTTTGTTGCAAGACCAAGATGCCTGCAGGAATGCAAATCTCATTATCCAACATTTATTACTGTGAAAGGAATTCATGTTCATCAAAGTATATGTTCCCTGTATAAGGCCTTCAGTTAAAGCAAGAGTGAGTCATTACCATATTAGAGAAGGAATTAAAGTAGGAGCCTGTCGAGTGATTGTGAGAGAGTAAGGAAGAAAGAATCAAAAACAGAGAAAGAAAAAGATAACTAGAAGGAGAGACGTAGAGAAAGCAAGAGACAGCAGATTCTCATCTACAGAACAAGACGATCAAAAGTAATTGACCATGTCATGACAGTTTTATGTTTTACCACATTGATCCAGAAGTGCACCAGCAATCCCTGTACTGATCACCTGTAGAGAACCCACTGCTGCTTCATGTTCAGTTTCAAGGCCAGCATGTTACTATTACTGATTTTCTTACTACCTTTCGTTTTGCCATAATCATCCAGGTGCACTGCTGTGTTCTGACCTCTGTAACCGCAGTTTGCTTGAAGGCAACCTGGAGTAAAGCACATTGCACTGAAATTGCATCACAAGACCAGCATATGTAGATGCTGGGTCTTGTTAGATGGTGCAGTGTTTCATTCTTGCTAGAGCTGAGCTCCTATTCTAGTGCCTGGAAGATTATAAGATCAAATCCCAGCAAGCTACTGTTAGGCTCCTGAGAAATGCCTGTAGTTTTACACTGGGAGTGTATCCTACCTCAGATGTAAGTCTCTTCAGATAAAAGTGAATAAAGGGAATAAATGTAATTCTGTATGCTGCATGAAATATCTATCTGCCTAGGTCATAATACAGAATTTTCTATGGCCAAAATGAGAAAAAAAAATTTATAATAATTTTTTTTTTAAACAAATAAAACAAATAATAAGAAGTATAAATAAAAACATTGATCCATATACATAAAACAAAATACCTTATAACTTGACAACTGCAGTGACTGCACTGTTAAAACATCTCCAATATATTCCAATATAATCACTCTACACAGTCTTCAGTATTGTCTCCAATATATTACAATGTACCAACATGCGCTGTCTCCAATATTTTCCAAAATGCCAATATATTGTCTGCAATATATTCCAATATAGCAATACACACAGACTTCAATATTAGCTTCTATATATACCAATATGTTAATATATGTGATGAAGATTAGACAGAAACTTGGATAGATGCTAGTGTGAGAGGATTTATTTCCATCACTGAAGTAAGTAAATAAGGGTACCATAGAGATGATGGTCATTGGTAATGCAGAAGTAAACTGAAACTAAGCTAAACTTAAACATCTGACTAGATGTTTGCTGAGACTAGAGTTGTATATCATGACTGGGATCATGTGGGATGCAACAAAAAAAGTCATATGAGTGAGGAATTTTTATTTTTATGCAGGTATGAGAAAGCATTCAGATGCAAAGCTTGCAGGCCTTCTTATCTGACACAGGCTCACTAATGCTCTTGTGGCTTAATGGGCACACATCCCCACAGCAACAGTCCAGAATCTAGTGGAAAGCCTTCCCAGAGGAGTGGAGGGGACCAACTCCATGTTAATGGCCATGGTTTTGGAATTCGATGTTCGACAAGCACATAAGGATGTGATGATCTGATGTCCACGTACCTTTGGCCATATAATGTTGTTGTAGGGTTTATACAGTATTTTCCCATTTAGGCCACGCCCCCTTTGGGTTTAAATCCAAATGCTTATACAGATACAGATATTTGGAGCACTAAACTGATATAGATAGTGTCACTTCATTACATGCCTAGTTCCCATAAAGGTAACTAGAGCAAGATAGTGAGCTCATAGAACAAAACAAGACAAGGACAAACTATCCTCATAATAACAAACAAACGGTAACACTGGGTTCAGGAGATTTGGTGTAAATAAGTTCAAGGCTTCACAATGATTAGTGTTGACAGTTAAAGGAGGTGTTAGTAATCTGGGGAGGCGGATGATCGGACACTGCCAGGGACAGATCTGATTCTCCAATACATTCCAATATATCAATATGAAAAGTGTCCAATGCTATCTTCAGTATTTACCAATATACCAATGTACATCAAATATTGTCTCTAATATATTGCAATATAGCAATATCCAGTTTAGGCTCCAATATAGTCCAATATCCCAACCTACAAAGTGTCCAATATTTTCTCCAATATATTCCAGTAAACCAATATATTCCATCTGCAATATATTCAAAACTCTACCTTCTTTTCAGTCATTGAAGCTCTGCAGGGAATGATGTCTCATTTTCCGAGGGATCCTGCATATTAACGACAAGATCATAAAAAAATCGACCTGACTGCAGAACATTAGGCAAGGGAATGTTAGCGAACAATCCGATCTTGCAAGATAAAAGAAAAAAAAGCATACATAAATTAAAATTTCAAATAAAAGGAAATAATCATAGTATCAAAATAAATCACAACTGGCATTCTGTTATAGGAAATTAATCAGCGATTAGGTGGTGTGATGTGTCATGGAGTGTTCTTATACCACAACAGTTTGTCATTAATTTATTTTGTTATTAATTAAAGAATGACACATAATACTTTTTGTCCATATGTAGTTACATTTAATGTTGTGGCATGTACATGAATCAAGCAACCTGGCAGATTGCAACCTTCTCCCTGTTGTCCCATCTACTGCAATTGTGCTCAACATTTTTCGTGCTTTCGCGAGGTCTTCCATCTCACTTGATGATATACTTTTCATTAGCTCTTACTAGCGCATGCAATTTATTCTCCCTAATGCAATAACGGCACTGTTGATGTTGTGTGTGCAGAGGAAGACAGTGCTTCATATTTTCACCCAATAAAACAGGACCATTCCCTCCCCTCTTCACGATATACTCATTTGAGGTTTTGGCATATTGAATAAAAAAGTCTCTGTACATTTCTCATTAAAGTTGGAAGGAGGATTTAATAACGCTAAATGAAGTGCATCTAAAGGCATGCGCTAGAGAGAGGGGACCGGCTCACGCACTCATCTCAGCACGCTGCTTTTATTTTGATTCCTTATTGGCAGTTAAGTGCGGATTAAGATCCCTGTGATGGTGCTAAAGCTGTGCGATTTATGTTAATTAGAGAAGTGGGTTTAATGTGAGATGTAGATTGAAGCAACTTCTTTGAAATCTTTTTGCTTAACTTTATTCGCAATGCAGTAGGCACACCAGTAGTACTAGTGTATCATTATTATTTTTTTTAGAAATGTCACTAAATGTGTTTACTGCTGACACTGTTCCTGTCAGTCCCAGTGAAGGAGGCGTGGTCTCATTGTGTGTGTGTGTGTGTTGGCAGGGGGTCTGCGGGGGGCAACCATTGTGGATTCTCTGGATACACTGTACATCATGGGTCTAACGGAGGATTATAAAGAGGCTAAAGAGTGGATACGCACCAGCCTGGACCTGGACTTGGTAAGAACATGCTTACACATAGACAACTATCCGATACACACTTCCTAACTGGGAAACTATGAGTATCCTGGTTTCACTGTGGCAACTACACATACCACAGTAACCATATAACCATGCATACCATGTTTTTTTCTATTGCCATGGTTATTACGGTTTATTTTTGGCAGGTAGTCAAAAGGCATTGTGGGTAATGTAGGAAACCAGTCAAAATGAAAATAAACCAACATGTCTGTGAAGGAAGTTTAAACTAAAAAAGCCAACTCAGAATTTCATTCTAAAATAAATCTTGGAAGCAAGTGAAGATCATATGTTAATTATAAAAATTAATATGTAAGTCATTCAGGGTGGATTTTTCTGGTGATTTTGCTTTTAATTGCAAGTATATACTTTATTTTTATACTGTCATTCCAAATCCATTGACTACATTAACAAAGATTTCAGTCTTGAATCACATTGCAATGCTTATTTTTGGGTGCTCTGGCAAGTGAGGCAAGTGCATATACTCAACATGGGCTTTATGGGAAAATCCAAATGTCAGTATCCTTAGCAGGGGTAACATCAACTGAGGGCAGTACATAATCAATTATAATATGGGCACAAGTCAGTAAACCGGAATAAACTTAGAACAGAAAATATGGCTCAAAACTGCATGATACAGGCGACAAGATTCTGACACAACAGGGTATGCATAGACAAAATAATCAAGGGTGAAACACAGAACAGGCGAACACAGTTGGGTAACACACCAATGACAGGATGGGGGAGAGACAGGGCTAGAACAGAAACAAAAGCACCGGGCAGTATAAACGAAAGCAATGCAAAAAAAAAAAATATGATTCATTTGTTGAAAAATGACTTTTGTGATATGCACATATTTAATTAACTACTACATCATTTGCATATTTTATTAATGTAAATACATAAATACAATATTGTAATGCAAAATAATATGACATTAATGCATCATTTTAACAAGTTTCATTCTGATATTGGAAAAGGAAAAAAAATAAGCCTCTTAGTGTGTAGTATCGGGGTTTACCACATCACAGCACTCTGAAAAAACTAACAACACACCAGAGAGCACAGAAACACACATTTCAGAACCCAGCACGGCCAATACGAGCTTTGTCCCTTTATCCCATTTTGTTAAGTGAAGTGAATAGTGTTGTTTTGTATGGGCTCTGCTTAAGTGAGCTCTCATTAGTGTCGGCTCTAATAGGTATCCAAATAAACAGATAAAGAAATAAAGGCCAGTGTTGAGCTAAACCGAGCTGAGGCTCCGGAAGGCTTATCAGCTTGTCGCTTTCCAGCCCTAATCCGCCCAGCCCTGTCTCAGTGTTTCCTCCGTGCACGGCCATCGATTCAAACTCTGCTCAGATCGACTGTTTCCTTCAGCGAGTGTTTGATCAGCGGGATTCGTTCCAAATCAAACACTCACCAAAAGGCTGTCTGGTGCAGCTACTAACAGCCTTGCTTTTGTCTTTGGGCTTTTCAGGAAAGAGAGAAAGAGAGGCTTGAAAAGGACGTAGTGAGGGTGCAGACTAATCCTATAATAATGGATGACTTCAGAGAACAGGAGGCATCAGGTGGAATGAGAAAGAGAGAGGCAGGGATAGAGAGACAGGGAGATGGAGGTAGAACTGAACCAGGCTTTATTTGGCTATCTGTCCTCATCTTTGCCCCGTAACACGAGAGACTGATAGCATAAAGTGGCTGTTAATGATGCCTTAATGGCCTGGACGCACTAGACTGTCCATGAGTCCATGCAAATTAGTTCATTCTGGAAGAATAGATTCAAAAATTGTGGTTAGGAAATGCTAGGCAAATTGCTTAGCCTTTTAGTTCGATTGTGTGAGGATGAAGAAACACAATTGAAGACACTGTTAGCGCTGTCTCTACCTTAGAAAGGAAAAGAATGGCTATAAAGAAGATCTTTAGCAACACTGTATGAAGGACCATCCCTAAACTAAATTAGCTTGTGATTCAGGCTTATGACAACAGTTTAGCTAGCTAGCACATAGCCATTAAGTCTTAAACTAAAAACTATTGAGAGGAACAATATTTCCCTCAGATGTGCTAGTGAATTACGAAGAGCAGTTATGTCAGCATACCACCAAAATTACGCACAATTACACTTAGCATTAACAGCTAGCAATTTTGCTAGCTAGTACATAGCTAATACATAGCTTAAGTCTTTCATACGAGCACTGCAAAGTTAGATTGGCAGTGAAAACTAAACAAAACTGTTGAGACTATCAATATTTTCCCCAGATGTGCTGGTAAATTACTTAGCATCAACTGCAAACTGAACCTTCTTGAGCACAGCGATACTATGACTGAGGCTAACCGTTTAGCTAACTAGCATGTAGTTGTTCATTCTTTTTTACGCACAGTGTAATATTTTCCTCAGATGTGCTGCAGAATT
Source organism: Pangasianodon gigas (assembly GCA_022758105.1). Taxonomy (NCBI): domain Eukaryota; kingdom Metazoa; phylum Chordata; class Actinopteri; order Siluriformes; family Pangasiidae; genus Pangasianodon; species Pangasianodon gigas. Next base: position 4,584,002 of record CM040475.1, read on the forward strand.
ACTCAGAAGTGACACATAATCACACTTAGCATAAACCACTAACCGAACTTCCATGAGTTACACCGCATTATGAATGAGGCTAACAATTTAGCTAGCTAGCACATAGCCATTAAGGCTTTTATTTGAGCAATATAAAGGTAGAATGCCAGTGCACACTAAACAGAACTGTTGAGAATATCAATATTTCTCTCAGATGTAATAAGAAATTGTTACATGCAACCAAAATGACATATAATTACACTTAACATCTAAACTTCCATGAGTGACACCATTTTGTAACACACTTGTGAAACTCGGAGCTGTCAGAAAAGTGGGGAAACCACAAGAATGGACTGATTATGTGGAATTGTCTTGCAAATACATTAGACATAACACCATTTAAATGTATACCAAGATGCCTAGCCTTTTTATAGGGAAATAAAATGTTATATTTGTGGTTTATGTAAAGAAAAAAACGAATCTATATGACACGTTTCATTTGAATCATATGTACACTAATAGCCAGTTTGCAGCCTAGCCAGCTAGTTAGAATTTTACTAAAAATATGTTTATTTTAGTATATTACATTTTAATATGTCATTATGCAACCAATTATATGGAACGGCAGGAATAAACAGCAGTGATGTAATAAGGAGTAAAACAAGACGGGATGTGCTGTTATAGGAAAATAATCAACGAAACTGTGTTATAATGAATTTTCAGATTGATTATATCATAGTTAGTAAATCCGTAGTGCATGCCTTCTTCAATACACTGTGCCTTTTCAACTGAAGATCTTTACAGCATCACATTATAAAGCAAAAGTGTAAAATTAACCTGCTAGCTCCACACACACCTGAAACCAGAAAGCTGTATTTTTTTAAAAAATGGATTTATTATCAAAATTACAGACGAAAAATAACCACAACATTTCATCAATCCTATAAAATCAGCCCACTGCAGAATGTAGGATTTGACAATGTTTAGTAAAATCTGCATAATTTCCTATTATAATAAATGGGGCTCTGGATCACACTGGTCTGCATAAGGGGAAGAAGCACCCCTTCCTCTTACAAAACCCACAAAATGCATTCCGAAAAGGCAATTTAAACTTGCTGGCTCACATCTTGCTAATCCACCCTTACTGCAGGAAGTATTACCTGTGAAACCCTGTAATAATTTATAATCCTCACCAGAAGCGGATCGGTTCGCGTTTCCTTCTTTCCTCATGTCATCTCAAGGAGTTTTTTTTTTTCTCACCTTTTGCTTGCTTATTAGGGATCTAAATCTACATCCGGATTTTTGTAAAGCTGCTTTTTGACAAAGTGCTATAAAAATAAAATGGGAATGAATCCAGCTGAAACGGAATAGGAGGTGCTGTTCGTGTCCCGTTCTATAGAAAGCTTGCAAGAATGGTTCACAGGGCATCCATCTGGTAAGGACTTGAGTGTATCAGGACTGGGATCTCATGGGATGCAACCAAAAATTGGCATGAGCAGGAGGTTTTTACTTTTGTGTTGGTGTGAGTGAGTGGTTAGGTATAAAGCTTGCAGAACAAAGAATGACCACATTCATTAACATGCATTTACAGCATCCTTAGTAACTGCCTGGTCAAAATCGCAGTGGCTATTAGTTTGTTTATATTTTGGGAAATTAAACCAACTAAAATATCCTGAGCGGGTACAAACAAAAAAGTTTCCGGTTTAGGATACAGATACAGATAGTGGCATTAAACAGATACAGATATAGATAGTGGCATTAAACAGATACAGATATAGATAGTGGCATTGTGTTACACCCTTAATGCCTGTTATGTGGACAGAGGTGGTGAGAGGATGAAAAACAACCAATCACAAACCAAACCAAGTTTCTCAGACTGTTTCTGTCTCTCTGGACCTGCCTCACTTCCTCTATCCACCTCCCTCCCTCTCTCTCTCTCTCTCTCTCTCTCAAACAAACACAGTGAGAGGAGTAATTAGATTAATGTGGCAGGGCTGTGATGGAGGTCCTGCAGCATCAGCACCCGCCATCTTTCTCTCTCTCTCTAGTATTGATTTGAAAAGCTGCAGATTTTGAAAAGGTGGCACCGGGAGATGAGAAAAGGGAGGAGGAGGTTAGAAGGGAAGCGTGGAGAGAGCTGGAGACAGGAGACATAAAGCATAGCTCTCATGACTGCCTGTCATACACACAAAATGGGATTTATTCAGCTTTGGGCAAAAGAGATGCCAATCATCCATCTCTTCCTCACTTCCTCCCTCATTCTATCACAATTCAATTCAATTTGGTGCCAGGTTTGCTTTATTAGCTTCATTTTTAAAGTATTGACAAAGCAATTATAAGGCACAGAACTCAGTCCACATTCATATACATAGCAAATATATATTGTATGGCTATATTTTTAGACAGGCTATACCAATAAGGTGTAATGTGTAGCATACAAATTTTAGCTGTTTAGAGAAAAAAAAACAATATATCTGTCACTTTTTTATCTAAGTTTCATTTTTTTCACTAGGCATTTTTATTGTAGTGTATTGTTTCCTGAGCTAAAGTCTTTTAGTACAGCTCTCATCTAAGTTTCACAAAAGCTTTACAGCTCAAAGATGATCGTTAAATTGTAGACCAAGCACCACATCGAACAGTCTCTCTAACAGTTCAGGATCTTAACAGAGCTCTGATCTTAATGCCTCTGTCAGGCCACTATAAAGTCAGACAACTTAAAGCTTCTGAAAATATATTACACATGAGTCAGTTGGCCTACAGTCATTCCATGTTATTGACAGCTAAGATTTGTTCCATTCAGAAGGGAAGAGAAGAAGCCAGCTCTCTCTTCAAAGTTAACCATATCACTGGGCAGTACTTTACTTTGTTAATAACATAACATGACTACATTTAGGGGGGCATGGTGGCTTAGTGGTTGGCAGTGTTGCCTCACGCCTCCGACGCTGGGGGTTCAATTCCTGCCTCCTCCCTGTGTGCGTGGAGTTTGCATGGTCTCCCCGTGGTTCAGGGGTTTCCTCCAGGTACTCCGGTTTCCTCCCCCAGTCCAAAGACATGAATTTTAGGCTGATTGGCATTTCCAAATTGTCCGTAGTGTGTGAGTGTGTGTGCGATTGTGCCCTGTGATGGGTTGGTATCCCCGCCTTGTGCCCCAAGTCCCATGGGATAGGCTCCAGGTTATCCCATGACCCTGTGTAGGATAAGTGGTACAGAGAATGGATTAATGGATGGACTACATTTAGCTAAATAACAGCAAGCTCTCTAACGAAAGTTAACTGCAATTTAACTAGATAAGATATGAGGCTGCATTGTTTTGGCTATTCAACAGAAGGACATCTGGCAAGCTATAAAAAACAAAGGACTACTTATGTCTACTCAAATTTGTAAACATGCTCACATTTGTAAATATTGTCTGCTCAAAGTTTAGATATGCTCCTTTGAGCAACAGTTAAATTCACCACATTTGTTGAATGTTCATAGAACTCTGTTCTCTTATGGGTATTATGGGACTGTCTTCACTGAGAAACATACATCCATTGATTCTCTCAAAGTTCAGCTGTCATCCAGTTGATTGGAGTAGTCTTTATTTTGGCCAAAAATGCCCCCTATGTAGGAAGTTGTCTTCCGATTGGAACACAGTTCAAAGTGAACTCCAAAACCCCATAGGTATCTCCTCTTGAATGGGCTGACTCCAATTATATAGACTGCTGTTCATGTCAGATTTGTTCCCACACTGCTAAAACTACATTTCCATTTAAAACAAGCCTTTTTTAGTACTTCAGCTCGATTTGTGAAGTCACAAAATGGGCTAGAGGGCTTGATCCAATCATGATTCAATATGCAAATTATTAGTGGATGAAATGGATACTGGACACTGAGATCCAGAACATGTGTAACATACCAGACTCAACAGTAAAGTTTATTTAAAACACAATCCTGCAACACCAATCCTAATCAAGTGCTTAATTAGCTCATTACAAGTGATTGAAGAGGCCATGGTCAAACACTGTAAGGGCAATAATCATCAAACAGTAGGGCAATCCAAAAAGGATACATTAGCAAGATGGTCAAAAGAGGAAAATCATGGCTCAAAATACGGGAGATTGACACGACTTTGCAATGAGTAACAGAAAACCACGTGCTTATATACCGTATACCACATCAATGAGAAAAACAATAGTGCATGTTCGTTCCTAAAACATTTCCGATATTTGTTTGAAATGGTCTATAGAGCAAGCCAGGAACTGATCAGGACTCTGGGGATATTGACCTCTGCTATTAGGGAGGGGTATTGTCCTGTGCTGTTGTGACAACCTGCATGCTAGATAAATGATCTAAAGTTAGTGATTTTTTTTTTTTTTTTAATCATTGTTGTTACGGTATATTTGACAGGTTTTGCTACTGTTAAATACATCTCTGAGAGCATGACATTCCAAAAGAGACTCAGATAATGATTTGGCTACCTTTGACAAATGCAAGTTAGTCTACTAGTAGTTAACTAGCTGGCTAGCCATGTGCTAATATTCAGTATAATACAGGCTAATGCTTATTATAATGTAGGTCACTTTGAATTATAAGTCAAACCTCATGCTAAAAGGCAAACATGTGCAACATTTAAACAATAGTATGCCAATAAGAGTGATTCTAATGGCAAAACCGCAACATCTTCAATATGAAACAGGAATTTGTTGTTATTGTAATATTCAGGAATCTGTGTCCACCTGTCTGTCCTCTTTGACCATCATTTCTTTTTTTCTCCTTCATTAGGTTTTGTGTGTGTGTGTCTGTGTGTGCTGATGGAGCTACAAAGCTACCTAAAATCTAGTCTTGGAGAGTGGTTTATAGTTTAGTGTGTATACCTTTAACTGCCTCACCCAATTCTCAACTTCTGGAGTTTGCAGTGTAGTATATGGGTAAGAAATAGTTCAAACTTTTCAATAAAACATGTGCTGAAGGTATTGCGAAAAGAAGTGAAAAATATGGGCCAGACGTTCATCAGCATTATAATTAACAGCATACTGTTCCTGCAACACCAATCCTAATCAAGTGCTTAATTAGCTCATTACAATTTTCTTGTGTGCTTTAGCTGATGAATATGAATGTGTGGCTCTGCAGGTGAGGTGAATCAGATGTGGAGTGAAGAGATTATGGGCAAGTATGATTGCTGTTACAGTATAGAACAGTATGATTGCTATCAGTCCAGTCCTGGAGCGTAGAACTCCAGCACAGTTTAGTGAGTTTCCTTCTATAATACGCCCATTATTAACTGGTGAGCTGAATTAGCTGAGCTAGCGCTTTAGCTCACCAGGACTGGAGTTCTGCTCCACTGTTATAACAGGATTTGCTACCTATAACTGTTGTTCCTATAAGAGTATGGATTTGTATGATTGCTATAACTATATGGGTATTATGATTGCCATAGCAATATAGATTATTATGATTATATAACAGTAAGGATTAGTGTGATTACTATAACAGTATGGGTTAACAAGATTAATATAACAGTAAGGATTATTGTGATTACTGTAACAGTATGGGTTAGTTGATTACTATGACAGTATGCATTGGTGTGCTTGTTATAGCTATCATACTAAATCATACTGTTATAACAATATAATATATAACAGTATTATTTGGTGTAATTGCTATGACAGTATGGATTAGTGTGATTACTATGAAAATACTGATTAGTATGATTACTATAACAGTAATGATTGATGTGATTCCTGTAACAGTATGGAGTAATTTGATTACTATAATAGTATGGTTTTGTATGATTCCTATTATAGTATGGATTAGTGTGATTACTATAACAGTATAGATTAGTTTGATTATGGCATGGATTTGTATGATTACTATGACAGTATGGATTAGTGTGATTACTGTGAGATTATAAATTAGTACTGATGATTACTATAATAGTGTGGATTTGTATGATTACTATTACATTATGGATTAGTGTGATTACTATGACAGTATGGATTAGTTTGATTACTATAATTGTGTGGATTTGGATGATTACTATTACAGTATGGCTTAGTGTGATTACTATGACAGTATGGATTAGTGTGATTATTGTAACAGTATAGATTAGTTTGATTACTATAATTGTGTGGATTTGGATGATTACTATTACAGTATGGCTTAGTGTGATTACTATGACAGTATGGATTAGTTTGATTATCTCAATAAGATTTAGTATGATTACTATAACAGTATGGATTGGTATGATTACTATAATAATATGGATTAGTCTGATTACTCTACTAGCATTGAATACTATGGGCAGGGATGACCATTACAGCAGCATGGTTGATATAATATTATGGACCAGTATGATTGGTATAAGTGTAATTAATCATATGATTATTACTACAGCATGATTGCTATATCATTATGAATATTTTTGCAGTTGGCTATAATAGTTTGGGTCAGTATGACAGTTATAGAAGTGTAATTGCTTTAACAACATGCTTGTATAACAGTATGGTTGTTATTGCGGCATGGTTTGCTGTAATCGGATAGGCCAGTATAATAATTCTAACCAGTACAACTGCTTTAAGATTTTATTTGCTGTAGCAGTATAATTGTTATAAATGTATGATTGCTTTAACAGTAGAATTGGTATAGTAGCATAATTTTTGTTCAATTATATTATCATTATGACAGTATGATTGCTTTTGGGTAGGGGCAGCTGAGCCCAGTAGATTAGTATTCGTCTCTGCTATGCACTCCGAGGTGAAGTGAGGTTTCCCAAGTCGCATGTATTGCGTCAGAATTAGTTTCTTACACAGCTCGGCTTTGTGAGAGAAGTATCTTTATTCTGCTGTTGCGCCATTCAGTCTGCAGTGAGCCAAGCTGCTCTGCAGCTCAGGGGCCAAGTGTGGCTAGCCCCATGTCAAGAGTGTGTATTTGGAGAGTGTATTTATGGAGAGGTCTGGCTCTCCAGGCTTTTTTTTCCCCCGAAAAGCAAGCAGAGGAGAGTCCCAGTAGCTCAGCACAGCAAAATCTTTTAAAAATCAGATTAGCTTTATTCCGCAATTCAAAGCAGTCGTGGAGATTAATTCTAGTGAATATCAAGCTGTAGCATTCCTTCACATGCAAACACAGTTACACCACTCCTAGCTGTCCCTAGTGTGTGTGTGTGTGTGCGCGCGTGTGTGTGTGATGTGTTTGAATTGTAGAATTTTAGATTTTGCTTCAGATCTGTAAAGGTAAAACATGGAATAGTGTTAAAACAGTTACAATTGCTCTGTGATGTGTGTGTGTATATTGACAGCCGCTATAGTGGGTGATGACAGGCTTGATAAGTGTGTTTAGCCCACTCCTTTTATCTCTCTCGTCCTCCTTTTCCTCTTCCTCTCTCCTTATTCTTTATATACATAACTCTCAATCATTCCCTCTGTCTCTGCATCCCTCTTTGACCTTAAGTTGTCTGTGTGTCTGCAGTGTAAAATGCCACAGCTGAGAACACGCACTGAGTCACGAGTGTGAAGTCTCTAGGGTGTGTGTGTGTGTGTGTGTTGGCAGTATTTGTGGCAGGCGACCACAGTGTTGATTAGTATTTTCGAGCCATGGTGTCAGACTGCGTTTCCCCCCTGTGCCTCACGTCTACTGTGTTACTGTGATCGCTTTGGTTAAGGTGTGTTAGCGTACAGTTGATGGAGTTAGCACACAACAAAGCCCCATGTGTTCAACATAGCTACTAAAGAGAGAGAAAAAAGAAACATGTTTTACTGAGGAGCTCTATTCCGGAAGTTTAATTTAATTCAGATTCATGCTATGCTGCTTAGCATAAAATGCTAGTTATGTTGTCAAACCCGTTGTGCGTGAAGGTGGGAAGGAGGACTTCGAGCTTCAGACTCACTTTATTTTTCCCACTAGTGTTTTTCAGTGCACTTTCAACAGGCAACGGAAAATCCAAAATAACACACCATCCCAATATTTCAAGTTCATCAACACTTTCCAAGCTCACGCTCCGGTGTGTGTGGGTGTGCATATGTGTTCATGGCATTTTTTTCTGAAAAGACAAACAAAGTACATATAAGTAAACTTGCCGTGATCACACACAGGTGAGAATCATCACGCATTACCCGCCGGTTCATCCCACCTCCTCTCTGTCCACAGCTGATGCCAGATCGCACCTCCACATATATTTACACATTATAGCTATACTAGTGTAGCAACATGTGTAGCAACTAATGCAGCAACTAATGCCAGCCTGCTAGCTAACTGCTTTAACGTTATTGAGCTAGCAGGTTAACATTACCTCAGTAGAATTAGCCAAATTAGCTACTAAGCTAGCTAAGACATGAAGTATTTTGTTTTAGCCTAATAAGACAGGCAGAAACAAACAAGGTGGACTGATGAGCTTGTTTGCATTCCCGAAAGGATTTTTTTTTTACCTGTTATAAGTGTTTGGTCAGGCTGCTACAAACTTTACATTCACTTATTTAGCTTCACACTCTGCTGCTTAGCATGAAATGCTGGTTTTATGTACACATTAGGCTATAATAGTGTAGCAACATTGCTTTACTCTTAGTGAGTTACCTAGTAAACGTTACCTCAGTAGAATTAGCAAATGGGTAAAAGGTAAAATTTACCAAGTAAGCTAAAAGGTAAAATATTTTATTAAAATATGTGTAATTAAAGCCAGTAGCCTGAAGAGACAGACAGAAAAAAGGTGGACTGAGGAGCTTGCCTGCATTCCAGTAATTTCCATGAAGTAAAAGATTTTTCTCCTGTAATCAGCGTTTGGCCACTTTTTTGTTCATTTGTTCAGCTTCACACTCTGGTGCTTAGCATAAACTACTATTAGGTTATACTAGTGTAGCAACGTTAGCTATGCCAGCCTGCTAGCTAAATGCAGGATTTGCTTTAATGTAAGCTACCTAGTTAATCTACCTAGTTATTAACCATTACCTAGTATACCTAGTTATTACCTCACTAGAAGTAGCCAAATTAGCTACCAGTCTAACTAACTATTAGGTAAAGTATTTAACATTGTAAATAAAAGAATTAGTATTACCTAGTATTAGCAAGCATACACTTTATATTGTATTTTATGCTAAGCAGTAGGCTATATCAAGCTGAAGGAGTGAAAAAAAAACTGATAATGATGTCATGTGATCTAGTTTGCTGATTGAATTGAACATAAGATTTGGTAAACGAAAAAAACGAAGATTTGGTAAACACGAGCATTAGCTGGTGCTAACATATCACTAAAAATACAAAGCTCTGTGCTTCTGTTTATAGTCTGTCTGTTACCTTGTCCTTTCTTTCTCCTGCTATTTCTCTATGTCCTCTCTCTCTCTCCCTCTCTCTCTCTCTCCTTCCCATAGCAGCTGGCAGTTGCTATGGTTGCTACTGGAGCTCTATCTGTTTCTTTGTTTTTTCTTTTCTGTTACTAAGCTCTTTTTTTTATTTCATTTGACAAAAAAAAAGACAAAAAAGGACACTGTTTTTTCCATCCCAGCTTTAGACACTCGATGTTAATGCTGCTGTGAAAAATAGACGCGAGATACCCAGACATCCATCAGCTCAGTAGCTTTAAAGAAAAAAAAACAAAATACCAAAACATCAGCCCCAGTGTTTAGATGCCCATCAGCTCCATATCACAGAAATGTCCACCAGCTTTATACCACAGAAATGTCCATCAGCCCAATACCACAGAAATGTCCACCAGCTCCATACTATAGAAATATCCACCAGCTCCATACCACAGAAATGTCTATCAGCTCCATACTATAGAAATGTCCATCAGCTCTATACCACAGAAATGTCCGTCAGCTTCATACCATAGAAATGTCCACCAGCTCCATTCTACAGAAATGTCCATCAGCTCCATACCACAGAAATGTCCATCAGCTCCATACCATAGAAATGTCTACCAGCTCCATACTCCAGAAATGTCCACCAGCTCCATTCTACAGAAATGTCTACCAGCTCCATACCACAGAAATGTCCATCAGCTCCATACCACAGAAATGTCCATCAGCTCCATACCACAGAAATGTCCATTGGCCTCCATAGTGTTGAGATGGCCATCAGCTCCATACCACAGAAATGCTATGGAAATATCCATCAGTTCCATAGTGTTCATTTGCCTCTCTGCCTGCTATTGTTTAAATGTCCATCATCTCCATAGCATGCACTCAATATCCAACAACTCCAGAATATTGTGATGACCATCAGCTCCATAGTGTTGAGATGTTCCTTAGCTTCTTAGTGTGAAGATGTCCATCAGTTCTATAATGTTCATGTTTTCACTAAGAACTGTTAGTCTGATTTACAAAGATAAATATAAGACAGACAATAAATAAGACATATTTCTTGTATGTGACAGAAAGATGAAAGGCAGAGAGGACACAGTTGATTGTGCATCCATCAGCCTGTATTGGAGATGCAGATGTTCTCAAATCCTTTCACTGAGGCTCTGTTAAGAACATTTAAGAGCAGTTAATCTGATGGAACGGACGTGACTGACAACTTCTCGTTTCTTAGCGTTCTACAGTCAAAGATTTTTCTGTTGCCTGATATGCTTTACCCAGATTTATTTCTTTTTTGTGGTCAGGGAATGAATTATTCATGCCTTTGCCAGATAGGTTGAGCATCTGGCCTGGAGTAATTTCTTTTAATAGTTGGAATAAATGATTGATGAAGTAGAGCTGAAATGAAATGATATTATAAAAGTAAAAAATGAGCAGATATAAGCGTATCCTCCTTCAGCCATTCTGTCTCTGTAGTAATGAGATAAAAATGACTGGCTGGCTTGAGCATGGCTGTCCTTGGCTTAAAAGAATGGCTAGAAAATATGACCTAGTATGCATAATTTAATAATAAGAATATTATGGAGTATTCTTGGGTCAACAGAGCAGAGTAACTATGCTTGATTTAGCAGTATGGCGTAGTATACTAGATATAACAGTATCGGCTTGTGTGCTTGAATTAGCAGTATGGATTAGTATTCTTGATTTATTAGTATTAATGTATTTATATTTATTTACAAAATAGTATTCTTAATGTAATGCCTGCATGTTTTGGAGTCTAGTATGCTTTGAATATCTTTCTTTTTAGCACTATGGACCAGTAATCTGTGTTTAACCTGTGCTTAATGCTTAACCTGTGAATATAGACTAAATAGAATGGATGGCTATTTTTGATTTAGTCAGATTGACAACTAATACCATAACACGTTGCATCGCTATCCATATTCTGGGGATCCCCAGACATTTCCCACCAACCACCTAGGAGATATAATCTCTCTAGCAGGTCATGGGTCAGCCCCGAGGTCTCTATGTGCCTGATACAGCTCTACCTGCATATGGACTAGTATGCTTAAATTAAAAATATACCCTAGTACTGTTAACCGCATAGTATGGAGTAGTATGCTTGATTTCACAGTATGAACTAATCTACTTATTACTTAGACAGTCTGACTACTGAGAATCCAATCTAAACATTGAACTCAGAGCAGAAGAGGAACTTTACACTCTTTGGCTTTTGTGTGTGTGTGTGTGTGTGTGTGTGTGTGTGTGTGTGTGTGTGCGCGTCTGCGCAAATCCAATTAGTTTGGAAAGAGGCGTTAGCATTGCTATCTCTGGGTAATGAGTCGATGATGCAGCTGCTGTGTTGTGTGTGTTGGCAGTCCGACAGGGTGCAGTGTGTGAGTGAGAGAGAGAGAGAGAGAGAGAGAGATGGAGAGGAGGACAGTTGGTTGTAATTGAAAGTAATCGCTCTGGTGGACACGTCTTTAATTATGCATCTTGTCTCTTAAATCGCTGATAAGTGTTTAAGTGGCTAAACTTGTGGTAAAAAAAAATGAAAAGAAAAAATGGAGGGGAGTGGGGAGGATCGCTTTCACCGTGTTTGTGTATTTTGCTAGTCAGTAATATAGAGTCTAAATGAAGGGTTAGTGTAAGGTTTTCTGTTTGGTTGGTTGTTTTTTATACTATAATAAAACAGTTTTGACTAGTGTACTTGATTTAACAATATTGATTAGTATTCTTAATTTAATCCATAAATCTAATCTTAGTTTAAATCCATGCATGATTTTAAATGTATGGGCTAGTATGCTTGACTAGTATACTTGATTTAGCAGTGCTGACTAGCATTCTAATTAGCTAGCATTATGGTTAACTGTGTGTGTGTGTGTGTGTGTGTGTGTGTGTGTGTGTATGTATATATATATATATATATATATATATATATATATATATATATATATATATATATATATATATATATATATAGTAATAAAATAAAAAAATAAGTATTCAAAATATTAAGAAGTAGTATACTGAGTTTAAAAGTAAGGACTTTTTTTTTTTTATAAAAACAGATAGCTTATAGAATCTCCTCATTCCATACTTATGATCCATGAATGATTTGCACAGATTAAATGTCTATGAATATATGTTTTTATGGACAAATATGGGACAGCAGTCCATCACAGGGCAACATGCAAACATGCTCACACACACATTGACACCTAGGAGCAATTTAGTCAATAGCACACAGTAGCCAATCCCCCTACCTGCATGTTTATTGGACGGTGGGAGGAAACCAAAGAACCCAGAGGAAACCCATGCAAAACTCCACATAGACAGCAGCCCGAGCTCAGGATCAAACCAGAACCCTGGAGCTGTGAGACAGCAGTGAAACCCACTGTACCACCTGGTTGCTCCAGTTTCTCCAAATATTAAAGTGAAAAAATCAAATATCGTCTAGTAGCGAAGTTACTTAGGGCACTGATTGGTGTTTTAAAAATAGGATTGGTGCGTATTTACATAACGTAACGTAATGTAATATGACATGACATGACATACTGTCCGAGAGCAACCACTGATCATCTCCATAGGTCTTGGATGTGATCCCACCTCACTGGTAAGTTGCTTTGGAGAAAGGCATCTGCCAATTGAATAAATCTAAATGTCAGCATTTGCTCCAAATGTTATATGAAAGTGCTTTTCTCTATACTTCAGTATGAATCAATTTCCATTATGTGATGAAATATGCCATTTGTACGCTCTGTGCAGAAGAGCTATATTATGATAGCCATGAATGCCCTTCACCAGGTTTATATTCAACATCATTATTTGTCAGTGGAAAAATTACTCAGTTGCTCTTGTCAATGGCTCAGTTACTCACCCAGGCTTTGGATTAAAGCTAGCCAACCTTTCATCAACTGTCATGTTTACACTGAGTGCTACAGCGTACATACGACCAAACTCAAGGCCTGGGAACATGTCAATGGATCTCAAGGTGACTCCTTCACCATGAATCCAGGCTTTTTTTTCACTGCCAGCAAATAGCAAATGGAACACCACTGCGCTAATTAAAATCCTGATGTTGGAGAGTTGTTTTCAGAGTTTGGCCTCTAAACAGATGGTTTATTGTAGCAGAATAGCACAATATAGTGTCGCACAAAAAAACAGCCTCTTTAATGTGCTGGATGTGGTGTTAAAAAACCGTCGGTGAAAATGGAGGCTTGTATGAGGTGTAGGGATGATATCGCGATGAATGATGATAACATATTTTTAAGAATTTGCTAGAGTAACAGTCTTAATTAAGAGCTGAACTGATTTGAAATGTTTTTACGCGTTGATTCTTTACAATTTGTAAAAGTGCTCACAGACATATTAAAATCATTTTGGTCTTCAGTAATTTATTTTTTGTAGACAAACAAACACACCACAAGTAAATAAATAAATAAATAAACAAATAAATCTAAATAAAATAAATAAATACATTTTATTAATATTTATTTATAAATAAATAAACAAATAAATGTATTGTTTATTCTTTTAATTAATTAATTAAATGGTTGATTAATCAATTAATCAATCAATTGATTAATTAATTAAGGAATAATTGATACATATATTTGTTTATTTGTCTGTATAAAGAAAATAAATAAATAAATAAATATTTAAATAAATAGTAAAATTCTAAATAAAATAAATAAATACAATTTATTAATATTTATTTATAAATAAATAAACAAATAAATGTATTGTTTATTCTTTTAATTAGTTAATTAATTGATCAATTAATCAATTATTGATTGATTAATTAATTAAGGAATAAATGATACATATATTTGTTTATTTGTCTGTATAAAGAAAATAAATAAATAAATAAATAAATAAATAAAGTAGCATTTAACTCATATTTTAATGCAACACTACTGTTTTGATGGCAGTTTGTACCTGTATATTACCAGTATATTATGATACATATCGTGTATCACGTTGTCATTTAGACATCTGCTCCTAATTGCAATTGGAGAGAAGTACAAAACATGCACTATGCAGTGAACACAGCCTAGCATCACCATAGCATGCATTTGCTGTTTTGTTGGGTTTTTTTTTTCAAAAGTGTTGCTTTGAACACTTGAGTTTTCCCACTGCTCTCGTTAGTAATCTTGTTAACTCATGAGTACACAGCACAGATGCCGACATCGTGCCTGTCTTCCAGACCAAACTGGGCATCATATTAGTGGCATCTGTGCCTTGTTGTACCAACATGCAAGCAAGCCATGAAACACTTTAGTGACTACAAGCTAACGGCATGTAATTTTAGCCATGACGGTTTTAGTTATGATGTTGTCTCATTGCCCTTTTCTGCCCTTGCTAGCTGTGCTTTGTGTTCACAATACTTTCTTTAATGAATGTATATAAGAATGACACATAGCGTAATTAAAATGCTAATTTGCAAGCATGGTAGCTGTTGTCACACTTGTATGCAGGGCTACAAACCTCGGTTTATTTAAGCTGTTGACTGGACCCACATCCCCATAACACACTGTTAAAAATAAACAGCTTAACATGCTAATTCGTTATCGTTTCTACAGCAACAACTCATTCACAGTCACTTGAATGGCATTTGACTCTCCACATAATCTAAGACTAATAATAAACAAATCATCTGTGTGGTGTTATTTAACAAAGAAATACAACTTATCATTGATATGGTGGTAAGGAGATGTTTACTTAACATCTATGGAAGGAGTCTCCAGTATCAGCACTCTGAAGCAGTCAGTGGCGGCGGTAATTTTGATTCATCCCACTGACTCGAATCTTTTGATTCCTTTCACCAAAAAGATTTGTTCAGATTTGTTTAGTGACCCTTTCCGTACGTTACATCATTACCCCTGTATGTGTGTGCCTCTGAGTGTCTTTTTTAGATATTATGAGTAAGACATTGTTTCATTCACTCAATACATTCATTTAAAAGCACTTCTCAAGAAAAAAGAAAAAAAACTTTTCAAGAGACAAGTTTTAATATTATGATTTATTACATGATTTTTTATGATTAAAATTGGCGTGTCCAATACACAAAGAGAAGATCTGATCAATTTGTTTTCAAGAAAGAAATTTCAGTCAGTGCGGGCTAGTTTTGAGAGAGGGGTCAGGGGTGAGGATACGAATGGAATTTGAAAAAAAAAAAACATTTTTACATAATATTCAATGCTACAATAATTTCAAAAATAGCTACCAGTCATTTTTACACATTCATGATTATGCTGAACAACACATTCATATATAGAGGATTATGCTATGAACAACACATTCATATATAGAGGATTATGCTATGAACAACACATTCATATATAGAGGATTATGCTATGAACAACACATTCATATATAGAGGATTATGCCATGAACAACACAACAGCAACACATAAGGCTTGTCTTAGTGCTACACACTTTTCAAATGCACGGTTCTGCCCTCTTTCTCTTCTTGTTGAAAGGGTGGCGAACCAAACGAACGACATGCATATAACAGCCGAGCCGACATCAGCGAGTCACCACATCCTCGTTCATTCAACTAGTTCGTTCATTTCATTCACAAACAACAGTTACCAGATCTTTCATTTCGTTCACGAACTGCAAGTACCAGTTCGCTCAGAATCAGTCGATCTACCACTCACGTTCAGACTCGAAGTAAGGGGTGTATTCGTTCAATACGTCCAACCAATGACATGCTCCTTCACAGCACGTACTCTAACGCATTCTTTAAAAAGCAGGAAAAAGCTGCCAAAACAGTCACGTGTTTTACATGGGCGGGACTTAAGAGCACGAAAAATATGAGTCAGTACATGGAAGTGAATGAGAACTTAAAAGATTCGTTCACAAACACCTATTTATTCACGAACGAAACACCACTAGCAGTGAGTAAATTCCCCACCGCGGGATAGTCTGCAGGACAAAGGGCTTTGTGCTTTCTGGTTTTCCTCTACCAGTACACCCTGTTGTGTTTCATTCCTTACTCAATACAGTGCTCTGTACTGCCCAGAAAAAGAACTTGCCTAAAACAGTCCTTCATCAGCTGCGCACGCAAAGGGTTTCTGAAGCTGTGGGAGGTGAATATTTGCAGTTTCACCTCCTACAGCTTCAGATGCACTTGGTTTGCACTGTTCACAGGGTTTAAGTGACAATATAAACTTGGGATGGCAGATTTTCCAGCTTCCTGGTCTTTGCACACACTATAAATATCTCAGTTTTTCTATTTTTCCACGATTATGGCTTATCTGTTGCCTAATTTCAGCAAAGAGTTTTTTTTTGTCAGAGTTAGACTTTGAGGAGAAACAGCTATGCAGTTATGTGTTATCAGTATATGAGTGATA
Organism: Pangasianodon gigas; assembly: GCA_022758105.1. Taxonomy (NCBI): domain Eukaryota; kingdom Metazoa; phylum Chordata; class Actinopteri; order Siluriformes; family Pangasiidae; genus Pangasianodon; species Pangasianodon gigas. Next base: position 4,600,608 of record CM040475.1, read on the forward strand.
AGATATATTAGGATTTTGTATTCCGTATCCTAGAGAAAAGCATTTAGAAACCAGAACAACAGGGGACCTAAAACTGAATCGTGAGGATCTTCACATATCTTGACTGTCAGATTTTCAGATTTGCTATTTCTCTAAATACACACTATTAACATGAAAGTCACAGGAAGATCTTACATTTTTCATAAAAAATTATTGTGAAATGGCTTTGGCTTCCAAATCTGTCCTCGAATCTGTCCCCAGTAATATGTTAAACATATTTTATTAAATTCCAATATCACCCTACCTGAGCCACTGATTAGCTGAATCGCACTATTAGTGGAATTTAACCGATACCCGGGTGTGTTAGACGGTAATTACAAATACCGGACTGCCTCGAGGAGAAATTTGAAATCACCAAAAAGTCACAGTTTTACATTAAACAAAAAGATTGTATCAAAGAGCAATATCCAAAACTGGATTTTCATAATTCCCCTCTGACTTCCTCCTCCGAGAGGCTGCGAGTCAATAAGCCCTTGGCAAGCTCCAGCAATTGTAATTACGGTAACATATTGAGGCAATTAACTCATCTTGCCTTAAATCTGCTCTCTATCGTATATCACGCGGCTTACTTGGGCGTAGCTTTGAGAAATTGAAAACGTGGACCAAGGAAAGGATTTGACTGCATCAAAGAAGTAGAGATTTAAAAAATGGCTAGTCAAGTCAATTTGTTTGTAATTTCTTCTACAAATGGGTAACAAATTCTAGAAAAAACCAGTGGCTCAGCCAAATCAAACACATTTGGATGAATTTGGAGTGACAATTTAGACAACACTCTCTATCACCATCATGAAAACACCATTTGAAGGTTCCAGTTCCAGAGATTTGTCAATGTGTGTAGTGACTCATGGTGGCCCAACACATTGTTGGTTTTTGCTTGAATTTGTCATCTCTGTGTACATGTGGGTAGTGGGGTGAAATATCCGGCCTTAATATAAGTAGGAGTTACCACACACTAAACTAACTAGCTTCAGGATAACTGCAGTTATAAAGGTATATACATAAGCCTTTAAAGTAACCCTAAGGTTGGCTCCTGAGTGGCACAACAGAAAAGCGGTCACCATATTGTTGGGAGAGTTCAAATAGTGGCTAGTTCAAATCCTGACCAAGTCATGCGTGTCCGAGAGCAAAACTGCCTGTGCTCTCTTGATGAACGGAATGGTATACTGTCTCCCCCCATCAATAACTGTGACACTAGCCATTCAGGCATCAGTGAGCTTGTGTATGTGGAAGAGGGCAGACAGTGCTTACCTTCAAGTGTGATATGCTGCTCTGTGAGGCAGCATTAGCAGCAGTTTGAAAAGTTGCTGTTGGCTGGCTTCATGTGTCTTGGAGGAAGCATGTGTTAGCATTCACCCTCCCAGGTTAGAAGCTGTCATATGATGGGGAGAGCTGGATAGTGGGAGGGGCAATTGGCAGATGACCAAACTGGGGTCAAAATGGAGGGGAGAAGTAAAAAAATTTTTTTTAATCATTTTTAAATGGTTAGTACGTTCCAGCTGATAGTTTAAGGTTTTTCAAGTTCAAATCCCAGGACTGCCAGAGATCCAATTGGTCTCTTGAGCAAGACCCTTAACCCTCAAACCCTGTACAGCTTTGTGCTTGGAATGGATTCTGACTCACTAGTAAGTATGCTAAATGTATGAACGTTATGCAAGAAAGTGCTTGCACGAGTGTTGGTGGTGTTTTGGGGGTACTTTATGAATTTTATGTTCATTTCAGGTAGGTGTTTGAGGGCAACAGGGCTTTGAAGCTGACTGCCTTAGAAAAGTGTGGCAGTAACAACACTTAATTGTCTGGTAGCATTCTTGGTGATTTGATAAGAGGATAACAAGAGGCCAAAATGAAATAATATGTGTGGAAAGTCTTGGGAACTGACACCAACATTTTCTCTTCCTGCCCTCACCTTTGGAATAATAGATCATTATGAAAGCTGTATTATTCTTCTGCTTATTATTAGCTGCCTGGACAGATCGATAATATCCTTTAACCTGCGGGACATTTTAGTGAGATATTATCTCACTATTGGGCCCACTAATGTGCTTTAATGTTCCAAACAGAACTGAGTTATGGCACAGGTTTTGTGCCTGAAAAATGTTGCTGTTCATATAGCAGTTACAGAACTTTTGATTTGATGGCTATGGAAGGTCCACATTACAGGACTGCCAGAGAGCCGGTGTAGGGCCTATTTGGTCCTAATTTAATGTTGGGCAGTAAGAATGGTATATTGTGAATGTAGTGTTGGGTATTGAGAAGGGTGGTGTGTTTGGAATGTAGTGTTGTTGACAATGGTGGTGTGATGGGAATGTAGTGTTGGTGAGAATCGTGGTGTGATGGGAATGTAGTGTTTGTGAGGATGGTGGTGTGTTAGGAATGCAGTGTTGGTGAGAATGGTGGTGTGTTGGGAAGGTTGTGTTGAGAATGGTGGTGTGATGGGAATGTAGTGTTTGTGAGGATGGTAGTGTGTTAGGAATGTAGTGTTGGTGAGAATTTGGGTATGTTTGGAATGTTGTGTTCTTGAGAAATGGTGGTCTGTTGAGAATGTTGTGTTGGTGAGAATGGTGGTGTGTTGGGAAAGTAGTGTTCTTGAGAAAGGTGGTGTATAGGGAATGTTGTGTTGGTGAGAATGTTGGTGTGTTGGGAATGTAGTGTTCTTGAGAAAGGTGGTGTATAGGGAATGTTGTGTTGGTGAGAATGTTGGTGTGTTGGGAATGTAGTGTTCTTGAGAAAGGTGGTGTATAGGGAATGTTGTGTTGGTGAGAATGGTGGTGTAATGGGAATGTTGTGTTAGGACTGTATCTTGATATTTTTTTGTTTGTTTGTTTCTGTTTTGCAGAGTGGAGAGGCTTCTGTCTTTGAGGTGAATATCCGGTACGTTGGAGGCCTGCTGTCTGCGTACTACCTTACCGGAGAAGAGGTAAGATCAAACTTGCATGTGTTATACTTCACATTTTGCTGCATCACATATAGAGCCATGTCCAAAAATCAAAGCGTTTTACTTTGTTACTTCCTTTTTTTATTTAACATTGGAGGCAAATACTTTTTGTGCAGCCTGAGAAGTCCATATAAAATATAAAATATGTCCATATACTGCTTGTTTCAATTTTTCACATTGCCGTGACTTCGTGTATTTAGTAATGCCAAAGTATTAAATAATAAATAAGAGCAGATCCTTTATATTTCTTGATATCAGGCACACACAAACACATGCATATACTAAGCCTCCAACCTTCCCCAAAGGAGCAGGAGAGATCCACTAGCATAACTTGCCTAGACTTATTTCTCCATTGAAGAGGATAAAAATCATACTTGTCCGAAACTAATGGCCAAGGAATCTGTCGATACACAGCCTCTCGGGTCAGCTTAACACGTATTGATTGAAAATGTGAAAAAGTCAGAGAAGAAGACAGATGTGTGGAATTTGCCTGCCGTTTCAGCTTTTTGCTTTGAGTGGATACTGTTGGGATTTCATGTGGGGGAATGCCGGTGACTTTTACGTTGACGTGGGAGCGTTCAGTCCACTTTGGAAGAGTAACTGTCTTTTCAGAACAACAGTGAAAAAGCTCTTAAGAGAGCAAGTGTAGAAGATTTAAGGCCTATGCATAGAGACTACACAATTTACTGATGCTTAATTAATATGATGAAAATTCACAACAAACATGGCTGCTACATGCCAGTTGATTAATTTTTAAGTCTTTAGACGCTGTTATAATGTGTTAACAGCACACTATCCAGCATATGGAATCACACTTCATTGCATATGTTTTTTCTTTCTTCCCTTGGATTGTTCATTTATTTATCCCTTCATTTATCAATTTATTTGTTAATTCTTCATTCCTTCCTTTCTTGCTTCTTTCAGTTGAAGGTAGGAAGTCCATCTGGTCACAAATCCAGATGTAGAGCCTCACAAACACTCTCTGCTTTTTTTTTGGCTTCTAGTTACCAAAGCAGATGACATGAGGAGGTTTTTTCACTTAATTCACTACTCTTCACTGGTTAGGTGAAAAGATGTAGAATGATTTTGTGTGTGTGTGTATGTGTGTGTGTGATTGGAGATAAAACAGTTTTTCCTTATAGTTATCTCCGCACTGGAGTGTTTTATCAGATCAGACTGGCTTGTGGCTAATAATGCATCACGTCCGGCTGTTTTGAAGCCTCTTACTTACACACAGGCACACGCATACACACTGACTGTCGAGTCTGTGAGGAGTGTGAAGCTTTCTCAAATCACCTACTATGGCCTAATAATTAAACATGTATACTGTTGTATTAATCTTGAAAATTACAGGCCATTAGTTTCTAACAGTAACTGTGTTGTACTCAAATATTGTCTAGAACTGTACATATAATTTGAGACCCGGCATTTGTCTCTGCAAGCGACAAAGAGTAGAGTGTGTTGTCTGCATTTTCTGATGGAAGTGTCAATATAGCTTAGCCTCCTGCTGTGAGCCTGTCACGTGTGTGTGTGTGTGTGTTTGTGGTGGGTGGATGTGTATGCCAGCTGTCTGAACTCTGCATGTGTTTTTGATGGCTTCCGAACCAGCAATAGTTATGGTAACATACTAAACAACCACTATTACTCCTACTACTACTACTAATGATAATAAAAATAATAATAAATGTTCTGGGGGGTCCAAGCACCCATTGCAAATATGGCCCCAGTGGTCAATTACTTGCCAAGTTTCACAGAACACTTTAGAGGCCACATATTGTTGAAGTTTCGTGACTATAGCTGAGTTCTAACCCTGTCAAATGCCTCCTAAAAGCTGATTGGTTGATGGCAGCCATGTTGTTTAATAAATAAATATTCATTAGAAATTCAGTTACATATTAAACACACAGATTCAGAATACCAAATTTCACACTGATCAGACTTACAGTTTCTGAGAAACAGTTATTTGAACGTAACTCCGCCCCCTATGGATGAACACACCCAAACTTTGCAGACGTCCTCCGAATCTTATCTTGAACATGCTTTCTCATACCGTGAGTCCCACATGGATGACACACGTTGTCAATCATAAATGGAGACGACATGTACAAGCACATGCATGTCGCTTGCCTTGCTGTAGAAAAGAGATGTGATTCAGTATGGCTGCTTGTTCATCCCTTCATCTATTTTCTCCTCACATGCTGTAGTCCACGAACAGAGAAAGTAGCTCACACACAGATTAGATTAACATCCGCCTGCTGGCAGTCGAGTTGTTTGGGGTGCAGGAATTAGTGTTATTGGAAGTGAAGTCGTCCCACGTCTCAATAATTTTGTCCTGGTCGATTGTTTCCATCCTCTGAGTTGTCACTTTCATGGTGTTTTATGGTGACATCATTAAAAAGACACCCAGTGGTCACTCCTCTGTTTTAATTTGCACAGCAATCTCTCTGTCGCATCTCGCTCTGAGAGGCAGAATCGATCTATGTAAAGCCCTGTGTTCTATACTTCTGTGATTTCAGAGACGCTAAGACCAATAAAACACTTCTGTATGTGTTTGAGATATTCTTTTTGTTGCTATACCACTGGCATGAACGCAAGTTCAAATCCCAACCGTACCAAAGCCGGGAGTCTGAAAGAGCATAAATGTTCTGCAAGAACAATTTTGAGAATTATTTCTAAATAGATGTATGAGAAACAGACCCTGTCCTGTAGTATACCTTGAATAAGACAACAATCCTTCACAGTGTATCTCGTTTCTTGTCCATCTGTTTATTAACCAGTGCATATATACTTACAGACTTGCATTTATGTTGTGCTCATATATACACTGTATGGCTAAAGGTTTGGGGACACCTGAATATCACACCCATATGTGGTTTTTCCCCAAACTGTTGCCACAAAGTTGGAAGTAGACAATTGTTTAGAATGTCTTTGTATGCTGTAGCATTAAGATTTCCCTTCCCTGGAACTTAGAGGCCCAAATCTGTTCCAGCATGACAGTGCCCCTGTGCACAAAGTGAGATCTATGAAGACATGGTTTGCTAAATTGGTTGAAGTGAAAGAACTTGAGTGGCCCGAGTGGCCTTCTTACTTGACATCAGAGCTCGACCTCGCTGATGCTCTTGTGGCTGAATGGTTTTGGAATGGGCACATATGGATGTGATGGACAGGTGTCCACATACTTTTGGCCATATAGTGTACCACTATAATATTTGTATTAGTCCATGTGTAACAGACCAATTATAGCAGCTGTGCTACACCACCATTTGTGGTAGATTGTTGTGTATGGAGGTTTTACTCGCCAATAGTTTAACCTAACACAATTTAGAATCAGTCTGTCCTCTAGGTATAACTCTACTTCCCAAATTTAGATTTAGACTATTTTAGAAAGTTGTCTAGTTAAAAATGAGTTTACATAGTATAACAAGCAAAGATTTTCAGTAAAAAAGACATTTTACAACAGTGCAAAACCAAAAAAAGTAGGCCATTTTTGGCCAGACGATTCCTTTATACTCTTTAAACACCATTCGTCCGACCTCCTGCCTGTGACTGAGTCTAACATCGGTTTCTCATGTACAGCTTGTATCACGTACACAGCGGGATCGTCAGCTTATTGTTTAGTGGAGAAAAAAATGTTGTGTGGAAATGATCACGCAAGTGAGAGGCCTTTCATTTCCTGCAACGGATGCACAGCACTGTGTATTGTGGTGTGTGCACTTTCAACGTTCCCACAGTGCTGTCTTTCAGCTCCTTGCTCCTGATTTTATTCTTTATTTGCGAGCTGCTTGGTAATTAGAAAAGCCCAGGTCAAAACAAAGATTGCAGATAGCGAGAGAGAGAGAGAGAGAGAGAGAGAAAGAGCTGGTTAGCTATCTGATCTGAGTTTTCTTGCTTCATCAACAGTGACGTATTGATCAGCCGAACATAATGTTAATATCAGGTCCGAGTCAGTGAAATGTAAAAAGTGTAAGATGTACATAACAAACATGAAAGGAAGCTTCTCTCATTTCATTTATATTTCATTTATTTCATTTATAATTCTTTATTCACATGACTGTAATTATACAATGTTCTCATCACCAACCTCTTTTTCCTTCGTTGCTTTTAATCCATTTATTAATAGGCTTAGATTATGTGGAGTGTCTGCCATACAAATCCCATACAAGTGTGAATTAGTGGTTACTATAGAAACGATAAAGTATTTGAAGGAGTGCATTAATATAAACCTGTGATTTGCCTCGCATTATTAGAAGATAATGAGTTGAATAAAAATAAACACGAATCTTATGATAATGGTTAAACATTACCTGTTGCTTTAGCATAATCTCTCTCTCTCTCTCTCTCTCTCTCTCTCTCTCTCTCTCTCTCTCTGTAATTAAGTCAATAGTGCTCCTTCATATCTCATGTCTCTTTATGTCTCCACCTGCCTGTGAACATGAGAGAATGTGTGCTTTTGTTATCGCAGTAGTGTGAACTGTGTGTGCTGTCTGGTGTAAAACCCCTAAGGGAGGTTGAGTGTGTCCTCAGATGTCCTGCTAGAAGCTTTTCTCGAGTCTTGCTCCCTTTTTTTGCACTAATTGGCCAGTTTGATTCAGCAGACAGCTGCTCACACTGTGGCTTTAGCACCTGCTTAAAATAAAAAAAGTAAAGGGAACTGAGAGGCGATGTTTCATTTTAGTTACTGGGTGTTTTTTTAATATGCCTTCTTTATTTCTTGTGTTCTCGTTCCGTTCATTTTGTGTGTGTGCCTATAGCATAACAGAGTGACATCAGGTATTATCTACAGCATATCATATACCTAGATTTAAAATACAGTCACATCAGTATTATAGCATCATATAGCTTCATACATATGCTTGTCTCAAATAAATGATATACACAGAATATAATATACAGAAACTCAGGCAATCGTTCAAATCTACATCCATTTATTTGGAGATTTTAGAGAGGCGTAATCAAATCTTTTCTTGTTTCTTGAAGGAGCTCCTTCGCTGTGGCTGTCTGGCTGATTAGTTTTTAGCTTTGCCAGTGTTGATTCCCTAAAAAAAAAAAAAAAAAAAAAAAAAAAAAAAAAAAAAAAAAAAAAAAAAATTCAAAATCTAAGAAAATGTGCTTTTAACTATTCAAACAGGGTTGAAAAACAGGGTTGTTTTTTTTTTTTTTTTTACATAGAATTAGCAAGTACACCAAATGTGCTTAATATCCATATTAATAACATAAGGACTATTAAGGACTATCTAATGATTTAATTAAAATGCTTCTTTTTTTATTAATGACTTACTTTCAATCTATAATTTGAGTAACAGGACTGTGCTTTTCTAATCAGTTAATATCACAAAATTAAAGAAAAGAGAATGCGAGAGCTTTGTTTTCTTCTTTCCCTGATCTTTGGCTTTTTTTTAAGTGTGAATATTTCTTGTACTTTTACTTTCATAATTTAAGTAAATTTCAGAGTTTATATGTTTCTACTTGAGTGCAGAGTGAAGAATTTGTGTATTTACACTTTTACTTGAGTATATCTTTTGGGGGAAAAAATCTACTTTCGACAATTTACTTTTTTTTTCTTTTTCTTTAAATGTAGTTGATCAGCCAGGACATGTTTATTGACTGATGTTTGCTTCTTTAATTTTGCACTATACTATTAGGTTAATGTAGCTACTGCATAGCTACTAGTAAGCACTGGAATTCTGTCTCACGCGAAAACATAAATACATTCCAAAATCTTCATTTATTTGCTTCAAGCATTGTTAAGCTATATAATGAATATAAATGTAAATAAATGATGCCTATGTTATAACGCAGCTACTTTAGCCTTGCAGCGTCATTAACCCTGGTCATGGACTATATTTGGGGTAAGGGGAAACACTGTGAACATTTATTTTTTCGAAGAAAGAGATCCCAAATAGCCCAGAGAATTTTTTATACAAGTGCTACTTGTATAAAACCAAAAACCATGGGCTAAAAGACCAGCCCATGACGATTTGAAAGCAGTGATTTATTACAGCTGTCTCTCATGATTAGAAACGACAGTCATAGCCTGTCTCAATTGCCTCTATGTGAAAAAAAAGGCAAGCTCCGTTTATGGGTGAAAGGCCATCGTTTTAGAGGGCAGGAGAGCGATCGATGTCAGAGGCACGCGTCATCGATCACAGCGTGGTCGGGGCTGATTTGTGAGTAGAGGGAGGAAAGCGAGATGGATGCAGTGAGAGAGTAATACTGATTTAGGTTAAGGTTCTGTGCTAGTGACTGGAAGGTTGTGAGTTCAAATTGAGGAAAAAAACCATCAACTGCTCAGCTGTAGGCTTGCTGTTAAACTCCCAAGCCTGTTCATAGCACAGCTGATTTACATTTAGTGTTTTGGATTGCTTTCTTTCAAGGCAGTCATATGACTGAGATTCTGAATATTTTCACTAAATTCATGTGGAAATAAATATGCAATTTAAACTTGTAAGTGTATAAAAAGTTTGCAGTAACCTATCGCTAATGATTTGGAGTCGATCAGTTGAGGTTAAATTAGTGAGTCTTCTTATACGTAAATTTACACGGCTCCGTTTTCCATGAACACCACATTCCTTGTGTAAATGCTTGTGAACGGTTCAAGAATAAATTCATTTGTATCCAGCTTGATAAATGAGGTCTTGCAGTGTCCTCTACACTATTAGCACATTAGCACACAAAGTGTACAGGGAATTTGTATATCATGATGGATTCTACTACATGCACCTACACTTGCATTTTAAGTGAACACATTAGATCATCGGGTCTCTGAGAGGTGAAACGTGAACGCAAAGTGATCCGGTTTACCCTCCAGAGACGGTCAGACAGACCTGAATTGTACATGTGCTGCATGCATTATGCATTTAAGCCTTGCATTCATTTGCATTTTCTTTTGGCAGATTGCTTTAGGTACAGAAGAGGCTTCAGGATGCATGTATACTGTAGATGTGGACTGTTGCTTTATCCAGTATTCATGTGTGTGTGTTTATGTGAATACTAAGTGCTCTTTTAACCAACACTGGTTATTAATTAAGCTCATAAAAGTAATGTGCTAAGCAATGGAGGGCTGAGTTCATAGATTATGAACTAAATAATGAATCAGATAATTTTGCAGCCAAGGGACTGGCTATTAATTACAGCCCTGCTTTGTACAGCTGGACGTCGGATGACAGGATGAGCCATCGTTATATGCTGGGTGTTCATTCATTTACACGTTCCTTAAGCAAGGAGTTGACAGTGACCAGGGTTGTACCATTTCTCTGTGTGGTGAGAGTTGGCTTGTCTGTCTGCTATTTGCTAACACTTTGTCCTCTTATCCTAGTACAGGTGGAGAGATTTGGATTCTCTCCCTTATGGCTAATGCTCAGCAGTAATAAATGAGCAGGATGTGTTTAAAGCTTTGCTTACTCCTAATCCTGGTCCACTCCTACCTTCGAGCGAGGGCTAAATGATAACTTGTGTTTAAACATTAACTATGGATTAAGAAGTCACTCATTTTCAGTCCAAGGTGGAGATTTACAAGCTCCCGAGTGAACAGAAAAGCGTTCACCATATTGTTAGGAGATTGTGACGATTCCACAGCCATCTGTAGCCAGGAGCCATGAGAGCAAAATTGACTGTGATGTCTGGGTAGGAGGGATGGCATTACTCTCTCTCCTGTGTCAATCACAGTGACATGAGCCAATCGTAGGTCTCTGTGACTCATGTATGCGGAAGAGGGCAGATAACGCTTTCCTCCGAGGGTGTTCCCCTGAGAGAGATGCAGCATGAGCAGCAGTTCAAAAAGATGGGATTGAGTAGCTACGTGTCTCGGAGGAAGAACAGGAGGTGGAGCAGCTATTGGTGAAGTGAAGTGGGCGGGGCCAGTTGATGTGAGAAAGTTTAATGAGAGGGAAATGTTGAGCAAATGAGAAGTGCAGCAATGTGGCGACTCCCAGCAGGACTCAGGACTTCATTTTCCAGCACTTGTAGAAAAATATACAGAATCTAGAACCTCAAAGGGTTTTGTTTGGCCCTCATGGGAAACCCTTAAGGATTCTCTGTAGAACCCTTTCACAGAAGGTGTTAGGTAAAACTTTCTTAGACAGGTTAAACCATTAACCCTTGAAGAACTCTTCTCTATGAGTGCACTATGAAACATTATCCATCTTTGTGTTTGTTTTTGTTTCTTGAAAAAAAGATGGTAATAAAATTGTAGCAATTTACTACTAAAAATATACTGGGATGTAAAATAAAACAAATAATGTTTGAAGAAACGTCTCAGAAATTAAGTATCTGTAGCAAAAATAATTAGCTTGAACATAATTACATTGTTCTCTTGCATGTGAATATTAGCTCTTTCAACCATATAGTGATGAAATTGGTTTATTGAGTGCTGCTCTACATATTATCCACAATGAAATAATGATTATGCATGTGAAGACAACCATTGAACTAGCCTGGAGATACCAGGGAAACCATGGCAACCAGCCATATCCTTGGATCAGGAAAGCCTTCTAGTATAGATATGGGTGACGTGAGGTGGAAAAAAAATGGCTGCCAATGTAAATGCACAGGGAGCACGGCCATTTTAGCCACACCAAATGACTGACGATTGTGTCAGGGGTCACTCAGGCCACTCCAGTCCCTCATGAGTCCATGAAAATCCATCGCTGCAGATTCCGATTAATGGTGAGAGGATGCTGATATGGTCAGTGGACCATCTGGCCTAACATGGTCCTTTGGTGGTCCCTTTCCAATGATAGATGGTATAAGAGGGGATTGAAAAACAGATGAGCTTCAGTAATTATAGAACTACAAAGTGACAAAGTGGTAGGTTTATATATTTATAATAAACTGGCATCTTGGTGAATGTCTCAGAGGGGGTTATTTAGGATTTGGTCTATTATTAATTTCCTCCAAATGTAGTCATTGTTTTACTGCAACGGCTTAGAACATAACAGCCAACATGTGAGACGGCGTCCACTGCACAAAGTCTCTGTTGTTGGTGTGTCTTGGGGTGTAAAGCAATACCACCATCTGTTTCGTGCTAAAAATATTCAAACCTGAAGTGTGTGCGGCCTAAACCAGAATAATTAAATCCAGTGGTAAAAATGGCAGCACTGTTGGGTAAGCATGGTCTGTGAATTCTGTTCTTATTTTTGTTTGTATCTGCTCGTGATATTTTCTAACCAGTTTAATTGGTTCTATTTCATAAAATATAAACAAACTATTAGCTTAATTTAAACCACCACAACCCTAACCAGGAAGTTACTGAGGATAAATGAACAGAACTCTGTAAGTGCATTGCACAGTACCCCACATTAATCAGTGTGTTGTTTCTTGTCCCACAAGCTTCATATCTGACCTCTCGCTCGTACCAACAAGCTTCATATCTGACCTCTCACTCACACCAACAAGCTTCATATCTGACCTCTCGCTCGTACCAACAAGCTTCCTATCTGACCTCTCGCTCGCACCAACAAGCTTCATATCTGACCTCTCGCTCGTACCAACAAGCTTCATATCTGACCTCTC
>CM040475.1:4613188-4640870 GCA_022758105.1 Pangasianodon gigas
TATCTGACCTCTCGCTCGTACCAACAAGCTTCATATCTGACCTCTCGCTCGTACCAACAAGCTTCATATCTAACTGCACACCTGCATGAAAGTAAAAGTCTCCCACTGAGGCAACTTTTTTGTTGCATCCCATGGGATCCCATTTCTTCTAGACTACAAGTTGAGACCTCTTATCTCAACCAGATGCCTTGTAAACCTTTCTGGGAACCTTTCCAAAAAAAACCATATAGTGCACCTTCTATTCCTATCTGTACTTGTATCAGTTTAGAAGACATTATCTGTTCATTTCTGCATAATGTATTTGTATTTAGTCACATTCATGGTGTGTATAGTACAGTTTTGGGAGCTGTCCTTGGTCCTGAGGAGTAAAAAAAAAATTCAAAACAGTGTTAGCATTTGGCAGTGTTAGCATTACACTAATTTCACACCAGCAAGTGACAAGTTGCTTGTGTTCGTTATAGTTTGTCTTCTGAGGGCATGCACTGTCTAGCATTTTTTTATTCCAATGTGAAACAATACTAGTAAAAAATGTAAATCCTTTTAAAGCTAACTAGTTAAGCAAAAGTTAAATAACACACTAATTGGTGTGAAAATCAGTTGTTTGGTTTTCATGTTACATGCTAGGCTTCGTACTAGCGTCACTGGCAAGCTAAATACTACTGTATTAAAAAAATTACTGTTAGGGACAAAAAAAAAAGAGTACAGTTTTCAAACCCTTAGCCTTCAACATAAGAGGATACACCTTACTTGTAAATCACTGAATAAAGAAAAACTACTAAAAGAAAATAAAACATTCCACGTCCTCTCTGTCTCACCATGATTATGGTGTTCAGGTGTCTGCTACTGAATACATCACTCCAAATCCAGCTTCAAGGTCAGAGGCCTTTATTTTGTTCAGTACAGAGCAGCAGCTTCCCTCATTATATTATAAAAGTGAACTTTTGACTTTTTGAACACTTACATATACTCAGAATCAGCACACTAAGAGCAGGTTTGCTGAAGCCAAGACCTTCAGAGGCGTTTGGCAAGATGATCTTATGACCCTTATACTGAGTGCAAAATACATTAGTCTGACTAGAAATATTGTAATATTAATATTGCATAGGATTGATATAAAAAGAACTTTATGTAGGAGGGCTTGCAGACTCAGAGCTGACTTTCAAACATCACAGTTTATTATCTTAACTGTCAGAGAGATCTCTTTGTTATCCCTGTTAATTGAAGAAGCCTTTATTTGTTACATATACATTACAGCACAGTGAAATTCTTTTCTTTGCATATCCCAGCTTTTTAGGAAGTTGGGTCAGAGCGCAAGGTCAGCCATGATACAGCAACGCTGAAGCAGAGAGGGTTAAGGGCCTTGCTCAAGGGCCCAACAGTGGCAGCTTTGCTGTGCTGGGGCTTGAACCCCCAACCTTCTGATCAGTAACTCGGAGTCTTTTAACCATTGAGCCACTACTGCCCGAAATATTATGGGATTCAAACCTGAGCCCCTGAAGAGACTATAGCCTTAAGCCAGCACCTTAGACCGCTCAGCTCACAGCCTTATTGTTACAGCCATATTGTAATAGGATTTGTGCACTGATGTATTTAGGTTGGTGTATCGTCTAACCCAGAAATCTAAATCTCTCCCATCATATGGAAAATAAAGGGCTGTGTTCAGAGTCAGCAAATTGAGTCCAAAAGTTATGTGAATATTTATGCAGGGAAAGTTACTCGTATTCAGAGTTGGGTTACGCACGTGCTTAAGTCGATTTCCTGGGCTTCCCGTTCAGATTATGAAAATGACCTGCGTGTAGTTTAAGGTTTAAGATTTTTCTTGAGTAGAGATGTCTGAGACAGGGTTTTTAATAGAGTCACAAGCACTTGCATTTAAGCCTGAAAAACCACTTACATTAAATTACATTACATTGAGGTCTGAATTTCTCAATTTCATTATTAAATCCTCACTACACTCACTTAACTCAAGTCTGAATACAGCCCACAGCAGTGTCTCTCTGGCAGTCGAAGGATTTAAACTCCCAAACTTTAAACAGAATCTTACACTACCCACGTTTACTTTTGCTTGTTTGGCAGACACTTTTATTCAAAGCTCAGAAGTGACGCACAGCACAATATAAACATAGAGCCTTTAATTAAATGCGACAAGAGAGATCCAAGTGCGACCCTGTGACCAGAAACAAGTGCACAATCGTGATCAGATCGTAAACAAGCCCAAGACAGTAGAACAGACAGTGCCAAACCTCAATTACAAGGGGTGGTGCTAGAAAACACACCTAGACACACTCATATATATACACACATCTACTCAAACACCTCCTGAAAATGACTTGTTTAATCTCGGCTGGCTTACGGCCCATGTTTGCATTGGAATATTTAATATTTCAGACATTGACACGCCAGCAAGTAAACAACAACAACAAAGTGAGGTTACAAGCCTAGAGGAACAATTAATGTGTAATTTCATAGAGCTGCCCTTTTAAAAGCCAAAGCCCCAGTGGAGAAACAATGAAAGCAGGCTAATTATATTACATGACTGCTGTTCAGTTGCAATTGCCTCCTAACTCAGAGTAACAAAGTTGGCAATAGTGAGAGTGGTGCATCACATTAGGAGAGTCTCTGTGGCCCTAGGGTCAAAGCCGAACTCTGTGCTGATGCGATGAGTTACCTTCCCACACATGGCATCTGTCGTTTTGGTTTACACAACGGTGCTGATATATTCTCTATTCTGATTGGTCAGAATTGATCAGTGTTGGTTTATTTATCTTGAACAGCAGCTCTGACAAAATAGATCCAGCAAACCTCAGGTTTATATAAATGTATTTGTTGTAATGTTATTATTTCTATGGTAACACTCTGTAGACCCCCTGGTAGGTGTGTCAGGAAATGAGGACACAAAAGTCAGGCTTTGGAGACCATGACTTGGCTTTTATATTTTATTTTCTCTCCCTTTTACCGTTTGTTAAATAAAAATTCCACACATGCACACGTTCCTGTTTTCCCACAGCTCAGCTCGTTCCACACGCTCTCTCCTACATTCTCTCCCCCCTGCAACACACACAACATGTTAATTATCCGGAGGTGCATGCTCATTCCTGGAATTATTCACTCCTTCTCCCAGACTCTGCCCTCCATTCACAAACGGCGCTTGACCACACCTCACACCTCTGCCACCACATGCCTATTTCAGTGGTGCCTCGTCCATAGAGGTAGGTTCAAGGTGTTGACTTGGCCTCCAAATTCCCCAGATCTCAATCCGATTGAGCATCTGTGGCATGTGCTGGACAAACTAGCCCGATCCATGGCGGCCCCACCTCACAACTTACAGGACTTGAAGGATCTGCTGCTAACGTCTTGGTGCCAGATACCACAGCACACCTTCAGAGGTCTTTTGGAGTTCATGCCTCGATGGGTCAGAGCTGTTTTGGTGGCACAAGGAGGACCTACACAATATTAGGCAGGTGGTTTTAATGTTATGGCTGATCGGTGTATATCAGCCAGTCAACAAATGTTAATGTTCATGAAGTCCTCACTGACAGCTCCATACATTTTAAATTCTGTTGAATTACTAATTACTTCTTTTAAAAAATGTTGCTATTTGACAGATATAAGTGGATTCTGTTTCACTGATTTGCTCACCTTTCTAGATGTTGCGCAATCGTGGTCTGACTGCCTCATTTAGATCTATCGAGTTATTATTGCCCCCAGTGGTCAAAATTGGGAACCGCAACAAGCGCTAATAGACCCATCGGGGCACAAATCACGCTGCCCCATGCTCTGCCTGTGAACATTTCCAGTGAAGAAGGAGCAGCAGACAGGACAGTTAATGAGAGGGTTGCCAGGTCCATGGTTTATACAGCAGTTGGTTTAAGAATAATCTGTGGCCGCCAGGATCTTTTTGTTATAGCAAATAATTGTAATTAAATCTAATACATTTCTGCAAATAAAGGCAAAGTGTAAGTGAGACAGTGTGTCTATGATGTACAGAACCATTTCTATTGTAAGATTTATTTCTAAAAAATTGGAAGGACCTTGTTTCCCATGCAAAGGCTGAGAATAATCAGAAAAATATGTCTCCCTTTCCCAATGCCTGACTTTTTGGGCTAGTTTCAACTTTCTGACATGTATTTGGGCTGGAATTTTGCTGAAACCTGGCAACCCTAGTTAATGATATTAGTGCTTCTGTGTTCATCTAGCTGGAGACAGGAAATACCTGCTGTATCAAACGCAGTTGAACAAAGGTCTAAAACTGCTCAAAATAAGATGCTTGACTGTATGCCGGGTGACTGTATGTTGTCGTCTCTCAACTGCTTTTTATGCAACTATAAATTTATTCCTCCATCTTTTTCTGTTCCTCGGTCTTCACCTGGTCTCATTTGTCTTAGTCTTTTCCCAGAAGTCTATTCTTCAACTATCCTTTCTACCTCACTTTCTAATTTTCCATTCAATCTATCTTGCTTCCATACTCATCCCTTTATCTGTTCTTTTTTCCTTCTTTCTCAGCGTTATCTTTCTTTCATTCACTCATGAAATGAATGTCCATCTTCTCTCTGCTTGTGTCTCCTTACCATTCCTTCTTTCTCTGTAATCTTCTCTTTCTGTCCATCTTTTTACTTGTATTTCTCTTCATACACTTCTCAGGTTCTCTTTACTGCCACACTTTCTACTTGCTTTCATTCTCTCTGTATTCATCTTCCTTTCATTCTTAGTCACTCTTTCGTTCTCTTTTTCTACATCTCACTGTTTCTATCATTCTTTCTCTCTGCTTCTTTCTCTCTTTTCAAATTCATTTCATTGCTCTATGCTTCTGCTTCTCTCCCCTCATATGTTTTCCTTTCTTCTCTACATCTTGCCTTCCTCCTTATCATCAATCTCTCTCTCTCTCTCTCTCTCTCATTCTCTCTCTGTCTCAGTCAGGTGGCACGCTCTTTCATCCGTCTCCACTTCATCTCTCTTCGTCCGTCCCCTCAGTGGAGCTTTATTATATCCAGTGTTCTGCGTGACTGGTGAATAATGAGACTCGCACTACTCTGTGATAATCCTTTGAGCTCGTACCTACACATAAATCTGGAGGATGATTACACATTAGAGCGATGGGTACACTAAGGTGCTATTTTATCAGGAACACCTACCATACAGGTGTACATTTACTGACAGCGGCCCATCTGTGCACATTGTGTCCAACCCCTTAACATGATATATTAATAGAAAAGGACCTCCACAGGTCTTTAAATCACAGAATGGTACCCGGCAGTGGGCTAGCGTTGCTATTACCGGCTTGACCCCAGTGTTCCCAGATCCCCTGCAACCCTGACCAGGATAAAGTGCTTATTTTATCCTGAATGAATGATTGCAATATTGTCATGCAATAGTCTAACTGATATGATGGTGCATATAGCGCTGATATGAGTAAACATTTTAGTTCTAGGAATATTACCACCTATGGTTTCCGTAAAGGTTTTGTCAACCTTGAAACATTCTGTAAGCAATGTTATAATGACATTGTGAAGAAAACCATTATTAAAGAAATTTAAAAAAAAATAAAATTATGAGAACATTATTTTTGGAATACTTCAACCAATATTTCCTGAATGTTCTAATAAGTGCATAAACTGGCCAGTAAGTGGAGGAACAAACTAAGTGTACAATATTTTATTCTAAAAATAAAAGGAAACTACAAAGAATTCAGTCCAGCACAGAACACTTGAAACTCCGCAGGTTTTATGAAAACCTGGCAACATTTTTAAATTTCCAGTGTAAGTAAAAGTTTATTGAAGGCTCAATGTTAGTCGAGATGCAAAAAAATTTGACAAGCTTAAAGAACTTAAAATCTCTTTATTCCAAAGCACTGTTGAATTCTTGAATCCGATTGGCCAGAACGTGTTGATTCATTTTCTATAACAGCAGCTCTGATAGTTCTTAGGCTGCATTTCAAATCACAGGTTTTTATTTAGACACTGGTTGTAATATGTTATAATTTCGTTGTTATAGGATGTGTATGGCAGATGAAGCATACAGTCTAAAACTAATAATAAAAGGAGTTAAAAATGTTTTGTTATTTTACAAAGTAAAATGTATCACTGTTGATATGGTGAAGCTTTGTGTGAGGAGATGAGGTTTAGTTTTGGAAAGAGTCTCCAGTGTCAGTGCATTGTAGTTTTCCGACAACAATAAACACAACTATAAATGGATAAAAAGAATGGTGCGTCATTCTTTAATTATAATGAATATAAGAAGAATAAAATACTTTACAGTGTGCTGTTACTGGAAAATAATCAACCTCAGGGTGGTAACAGTTACTCCGCTTCATCACACCAATCCATCGTTGATTATTTTACTGTAACAACACACCCCCAAGTGTGTTATTCCTTACTTATTTTCTTATAATTGTTCTGCAATAGCAGTGTGTGACTGGGTTTTTGTGGTCTCCTCTTTAATAGATTCAATCTCAGACATTTTAAACTAATAAAAGTCTTTGAAAAAGAAAATGTGCGCAAGGCTCGCTAGCAAACAGATTCTGATCACGCACCAGAAAAACTTTAAACTCAATTAAACAGCCTTAGCTGCATCTTTATTACAGCAAATACTATTTATTCATCTTCTGAATGTTAGTTATTACTTATTTATCTCTCTAATCACATAATGCCTGAGTGTGGGCTTTTAACACTCACAGAGCATAACAGTGCTATTTACTTTTTAAGCAGCTCAGTAAAGACATTCAGTTTGAGTGGTTCAGCTTCAGTGATCTCATTTAAAAGTTTTAGACGCAATAAATCAAAAGTACACTTTGTTTTTTAGTTGCTTTTCATGGGGTTCAGAATATTTACACTTTAGAGCAGAAAAATTGTAAGTGTGCAAATTCATCCCTTAAACGAATACATTTAAACTGCATTTAGAATGCTTAGAGATGACTTTATTGGTGTGGGGGGGTGTGTGTGTGTGTGTGTGTGTACAGTGCACTGTTACAGCATTTCCCACTGGCCTACTTCCCACAGCCATTATTAAATCCCTTGGAAGTGAAAATTGGATTTTTTTTATTTGTTTTTTTACTTTTTTTCTGTGTAATTAAAATGATATTAAATTACATTACGGGCCACTTAAATCGAACTCGAAGGCTGCATTTGTCCGAAGGGTTTCAAGCTTAATGTTGCTGCCTAGGAAACCAAATTAGGGCCACCACTGTGTGTATAATGCTAATTAACAACTATTATCTTTCATTTATTGCTTCCTAGCAATATGTACAATTCTGGGCAATTTAATAGAGTAAATGAAAGCTAGTGGTCACCAATCATCATGCTGTAATTTGCATAAATCTAATTAAGGTTTTCTTTATTCATTCATCTTGAGTAATTGCTTTCTCCTGCTGAGGGTGTGGTGCATTATCACGGGACCACTGGATGTGAGGTGGGAATACACCTTGGAGGGGACGCCAGTCCTTTTCATTGCAGCGCAACATGCATACATTCATATCACCGGGCAAAAAATTGGAAATGGGAAGAAACCAGATAACCCAGAGGAAACGCAGTGTAAAGTTTAGTGACAGGGCAGGACATGTATATAAAATTTAATAATGCTTTTCAGAATCAAAAGAATTGAAATCAGAGCCCATGGCACAGGTCAAAACACAGGCATGCAAAGTTAAATAGGAATAATCCATAATCAGAAACATGGAATAGGAACCAGGATCAAAACCCAGGAAATAGCAGACCTAGGTATCACTTAGAGATACAGGAAAATAAAGCCAGCACTTAACAAAAATAATGCTTGATAAGACAAGGTATAAATACACAACAGGGTGTACACAAACAAACTAGGACCAACACAGAATAGGTGAACACAATCAGGTAACAAACCAGTGACAGGATGGGGTGGAGACGGGATTAGAAAAGAAACAAAGGTACATAGCATATTAAAGAAAACACATGGTGAATAACTAAATACATGACACTAGAATAGTGTCTGTAACACCGTGGGGGAATTCGTGACACCCACGTGGACGTGTGGAGAACAGGAAATTCCACACAGAGAGTTAAGCTCAGGATTGAACCAGGGACCCTGGAGCTGTGACGCACCCTCTTTCCTTTATTCATCTATTTGTTATTAGATGTTTTTCTATAAGGTTATCTGTTTCAGCCGTCACACACTGACATACACTCTTAAGGAGTGTGTGATTAATTTGATGTGTAGATGTGTAAATAATTGGATTATGCGCTGTGTACCCTGGTCCTGCTACATTCTTAATCCATGAAAAATCACCTACGCTGTCTCGAGGCCATAACCGCAACAGGGGCTTAATGCTATGCCGTGATCGATGGGACTGTCTTGATCTCCCCAATCTAATTCCCTTTTCTTAACAAAGGCAATCGAGGCTTTCCTGCTCCCCCCATGTGCTTTTGCAAAGGGATGCACAATTATCTGCACTCTCCATGGACCAATTACTGATGTGCAGACAGCTCAAATAAGTAGAAGAAGCCATACTGTCTTGTTACTTCCCATCAACGCTTCGGTAATGGCCGCTGGAGACGGATCAGTCAACAGCAGGAGAGGAATGACTTGCTCATGTGGTTTAGAACAAAGTTTGGCTTGCTGTCTAAATAAATGGTTTGTCTGAGGTTTTCTCATGTCCACCACTTCTCTACTCTCTCAAGTGAATAATGTAATATTTTGGGAGCAGCCATCTTGGCCATCCAGAATTAAGTTTTTCTTAGTGCCATTTGAAGCAGAACAATGGTAATGAAAATACAACAAACAAATTAGCACCAGTAATGCTAAGCATATCACAGCTATTTCAATATAAACATTGTCGCAGAGGGGGCGTGGTCAATTGTCGGCTGTGGCCGGAGAGAGGAGGCAGGTTGAACCAGCAGGTAGTGCATGATTGTTCTCATCTGTTTGTTATTACTGGAAGCCTACTGTATTTATATATGTGTTTTCCTCCCAGTATGAACCATGAGCCAGAGAGACGGAGCTGGTGGAGTCTGCCCACAGCACACACGAAACATGAACTTGAATGTGTTGAAGCTGCGAACTGTTTGGGCTGTGATTGATGTCTTTCTCTTTTTTGCGGGGTCTAGGTCCTCCATCCGGGTTTCAGCACCACTCTAAAACAATGCATGTGTGTTTCGTAAAGGAGGACTCAGGAGGCAGGCGTACATTAGCAGAGCTTTCTGTTTTGTCTTTTACTTTTACTTTTTTTTTATTTTCAGTGTGCGTTCTCATCAAATTAAATGCAAAAACAAGAAACCAATCACAGTCCAAACAATTTGCCGCTTCATGTTCAAATTCACATTTCGTGTGTGCTGTGTGCAGACTCCACCAGCCCCCGTCTCTCTCTGGCTTATTATCCCTACTGGGAGGGAAACACATATATAAGTAGGCTGCTGGTAATAACAGACTGGTAAGAACAATCACACAGTACCTGCTGGTTCAACCTGCCTCCTCTCTCCATCCACAGCTCACGCTTGACCACACTTCCTCTGCCACAAACATATGTAATGTTTTTCAGGGTGGTGGTATCATTTTGCTCTGCTAGTTAACACTAGCTTCCCCATGGATGAAGACAGTATCTAAAGAAGCTCCTACCTACGACAAATCAAAATGTCATAGGAAAAAGGCCTCATTTATAACACCTATGAATAAATTAGCATGTATGCTTATGGTTTTTAATGGAACTTGATAGCAAAAAAAATGCTAGTTTAGGTGCTTGCGGAATTGAGCCATTTTTGCACATTGGTAAACGTATTAGTAGAAAGCTTATTTCTTTTTTCGTTTATTATAATGCCATGTACTGTATTGCACAACCTTTATAATTAATAATGACCTGTGAATAATTATAAAGCAAATGTAATAATAAGTTTCGAAGGATTGACCTATAGCATATCATTAGAGCTTTATGAGGCATTATTAGAGTTTATAAAAATGCTTGAAAGAAATCATCACCAACTTACAAAGAATTGTAAGTTATAATGAGTTATGAACATGAGCGTCATGCAGTGTTTTTATTTTGTTTTGTTTTTCTTTTTTTAACGTTTCGATATAGAAAATAAGCACTGAATATTTGAGATTTTTCTATTCGATAGTACTGAAGTGCTTCGGTACTTGTCTTGTGCGTAGTTCATATGAACCTCACGTTAACAGGGTTTGATTTGGACTGCATATAAGGAGCTTATTTTGAAGCAGGAATGCACATGATAAGCTAAGTTTTATAACAGATTATTACATTAATACATGCTACTAGATTGTTAAAATGGATCAGTATTCAAAGTATACTGATATGTACAAATTATACAGGAGAATATGTGAATTTCTTGGTTACTACCATGTCTTTTTAGATCCTCAATAAGCTGGACAGTGTAACCCATGAGAGATCAAACTTTGGGTGGCAGAAGTGGTTCTTTGCCCCCCGACAGTGCAGCTACACAATGACAGATACACAGCCATTATTTAATGCAGTATGGTGCTCAATTGCCCCACTGAGTGCACACTGGAGTCCACTGTTCTTCTACCTGACCTTTAACCTCAGCCTGCACGTCCACTTATTAGTACACAGCCAGAGACCGAGGCTGCGATGGTTTTCCTGTTGCTTCATCGATTTTCTGGATATAATGAAGCTCAAACCATTGCAGAGTGGCTCTATGGAGAAGTACGAAAACACTGTGTATCTGTCAGGAGTGAACATCTTAAATGCTTTACCAAACAAAGCTTATCATTAGAGACCTCACCCTCACAAACATTAGGCACTTTCCCTCTGACCATCCTCTCTTTGACCATTCTGGGCTGTATTCAAACTAAGGTTTGAAAGTTATGTCAATATTTACCAGATATAAGCTATTTTATGAGGCTTTTAATTCACTATTTTGATTTGTCAAATTAATAAAATAATGAGTGCCAATGTTTTGTTGCTGTATAAAGAAAGCATTGAAGGATAAGCTGACCAAGCCCTCTTCAAGTCTTCTGATGTCTCCAAAAAACCCACAACTTTTGGACTTTAAAGGAATGATACTATTAATTAATTAGTTGTATCATATTTAATATTGGCCTCAAATGCCATTTTGTAGTTTTCTTGAGTGTATTTACAGCCCGAAACCTTAATTTCTGCAAGAAAACATAGGCTTAAGTTTAAGTTCAGAATCAGTGCGTAACTCTGAATACAGCCCTATGTGTGCAAATTAACACAACCAAAGGGCAGGTATCAAATTTAACCCATTTTGAAGACAAAATAAAACCATGATTATATTCAATTTTGCCAAAATGATGTCACAGTATCTAAAAACGTGAGACTATGTAAGAATAATGAGAACATTTCTTGTAATTATGACAATATTACTGCATTAGTGTTAGTGCTGGTTTCATTTTGAAGATATTTTCCACATGTTTCCACATGAAAATGTTTTCATTCATATATAAACGGAAAAAAGATCATACTGTGAAGGGATTTCTGTTGTGTTATATCATATTTTTAACAATTTGACATCATCTTTAATCAGAATTATATTTTCTATTTTTCTTATAGTGTCAGTTTCACTCTTCCAGGAGTCGTTCTGAGAATCAAACCCACTTATCCAGATTATAACAAAAATATTATTTCTGTCCCCTAATTTGCAAGACTTCATTTAAGCAAGTCTTATTTGTAAAACACCTGTAACACACCCACATACAAATCATCACACTGCATACACAAATTAGCACTTTTTATTTGGGATCCTAGTAAATCAGGGCCTGTGTGTGCTTTCTCGCAATGGGTGTCCATATAACCTGCAAATGTCTGTATCAATCCACCAGATTGTTCTAAAGCTGCATTATGGCTGAATACGATCAAATAAATTTTTATTAATGTAGTGAGATTTTCACTCGCTGTTCTCAGTAACAGTCAGAACTTTCACAAAGTTTTTATAGCCAGTGAGAGTTCATCATGTGCTGTTGCAGTGCGGCTACAGGCTGAAATAAAGTTCACTAGCTGTATAGTTTATGGGCTTTTTACTCGAATAAATTTGTAAAGACAAAAATGGACATTTGTTACTTACGGCTATGTTTTTCCAGCAATATATTTTTTTTTGTAGCTGAATCCCAGATGGTGTTTTATGGCGCATATACTGCATTACTGCACTACATTTACCTGAGCAAGGATTTTGGCTACTTCTGTTGGCTTCTTTAAGTTACTCTAAGTTTGACTGTAGCGTATCCTTGAATTGTGGATCTCTCTGTATCCCTCTGTATGTGTGTGTGTGTTGTGTATATATATATATATATATATATATATATATATATATATATATATATATATATATATATATATATATATATATATATATTTTTATAAATGACAAAATGGTGACATCACGACAACGTGATAGACATGTTGATGCCCCAAACGCTTCATTATCCTTTCACTGTCACATCTGTTATTGAGTAATTATTGAGTGGTTTGGATAAATTGGTTTTCTGCAGGTATTTCTTCTGTCATTTGTCTGGAGCTCTTCTATCAAGGATACTGGATCCTCCCTAGCTCATCATAAGCTTTGGACATTTCTTTCGAATAGAGAAATGGAAATGGAAATGGCACCACTTTGATCTGTTTCTTCAGAAGTTGAGATGGGATGAATACTGCAGTAGTATCAGTTCACCAAGTGCCAGAGCCATTGGACGCATAAATGCTTCAATACCCATGAATCAAAAGCTGGTGAAATATTGAAGAGGTCTGGAGAAATCTAACTTGATTTCTAAATGAGCTGTGAGAAAATATGGCTAGATAGGTAGCTAACTTATCTAGCTATCTAGCTATTATTATGCAGTATATGCGCAAGCTGAATGAGAACAGGCTACCAGAGAATTAGCTAGCTAACTTAGCTAGCTTGAGCTTGCTGACAAAATAAAACTTCCATAAAGGTGTTGCTTCTAGCAAATTAACAAATATTTGGTTATATTTCTGAGTTTGCACCTTATTATTATTATTTTTAATCTGTTTTAAGGCATGTTCTTGCAGTAATTCCAGACATTTGAGTTGTAATCATTGGCTAATCACCAACCAAAACACTCCTTCATGTTTGGGTATCATCAAGAACACATCTGGATTTTTATATCCGAACTGTTCTTTGTACTTGCGTTGTTTAGCATTGATATTAAACTTGAACAGTGACAGAATGTCAAGCGACAACACAAGAACAAACAGGAATGCAAATTAAATAGCAAAATCTTATTTTCATCCTCATCTTCTTGGTAGATAACTAACACCTTGCTGAGAATGCTGGGCTTTTGCTAACACAATTAAATCCAAATGAATTAGAAAGTAATATAATGTATCAAGGTTGAGCCTTGCATAGGGAAAGCTTTGGTTTAGAGCTTCGTTTTGCGGCTGCTGTACCGTACTGTATATATTCAGGGATAATCTGCCTCTTCTTTACAACAGAAAGGCCTGAACCTTCAACGACTCAGTATTCTGAATATAAGTGAATTTGCAGTAAGTGAATATAAAAGCTGAATGAGAACAGGCTACCAGCGGAGCTCCAGAGAATTACAGAAACCAATCCAAGGCCAGAATTAGGCTTCTTACTCATAACTGCCACTTCACACTGGAATTATCACATCTGCCATAATGACTGCAGGCTTCCTGTTCACTACTTATCAGTGTTCTGGAGGCCATCTTTAGATTAAACAAGAATATAAATGAAAATAAATGTTATTTAAATATCCCCAGTATAATTAATCTTTGTATTGCGTTATCATCACAGTAACAGTAAAAGCCCCAAATCCCTGCTGGCTGTTTTGTGTACACTAGCAGTGTTAACAAGAGGTAATAAGAGGCAGTAAAAATTGCATTTTTGTTAGATTTACCTGAGTTTTTAAGTGAAATCAAGCCACACATAAATACCCAAATAAATACAGTACGTGTTGCGTTTTTAGCATTGTTAATTACTAGCAGTAATTTAAACTGGGCTGCTTTAACGCAAACAGAACAAGCAGGATCAATAGTTTTAATTGTTGTGTAATATATAATTCATCATAATAATACCCTTTTAAATTATAGATGTGGTTATTGATCCTATTGGTCGATTGCATTATTGAGCCTTCAAAAGGCAAAATATCACCTGTGTCATCTGTAACTGTGTGTTATTTAGGTTGTTGTTGTTGTTTTTTTTTTTACACATTAATTACCACTCCATCTTATCTATCACACAGACTTACACCACAGCGCTGTTGAATTCTTGAATCTGATTGGTCAGATGGTATTGATTAATTTTCTACAGCAGCAGCTCTGACAGCAGTGCCGGCTGTAGTTCAAATCACAGGTTTATATTAATCTGTATGTTCTAATATGTTAGAGAAACATTAGTCTTTATTATGGTGGAGTTTTCTGAATGGAGATGTTCATTTATGGAAGGAGTCCCCAGTATTAGCGCTTTGTAACAGCCAGTAAGTTTTCCACCACGGGAAAGTCTTCAGGACAGAGAGCATTCCAGTTTCTCTGTAACACGTATTATTAATTTAGAACGAGTTTATAGCTGCTGTTCCACAATCTTAACTGTAACTGTAAACTAATAAGAAGTACATTCTTATGTGTCATTCTTTATCTAACAAAAATAGTCACATTGGCAAATTGTGATGGTATAAAAGGAATAAAACTCTTATGACATGGTTTTATTGCAAAATAATTAACTTTGGGGTGGTAACAGTAATTTCAGAACATATTCTTAAGGGCAAATCATGGATACAAGATCATTGTGTCGTTTATTATGTAAAAAAAATCATCATTATATTATAATAGTGTAATTTATTCCTTTGTATGTGTGCTTGTCTCTTCTGTATATTTATAAGAACTGTATAATTGAGTTTATAATTATAATTAAGCCTTTACTTTCTTCTCATTCAGTTCAGAGAGTGAAGATTCAAGGACGTTAGAAGTGCTTATCTGAGACATCAGTTCAGCTGTATGTCCCCTTATTTCTCCAAAAAAAAATGAATTTAGGCACTTTCTTTGTGTTTGAGTTAATTACTGTTCTTAACCTTAGCCTGGTTTTGGAGTTTTTAAATAGGAATTAAATGATGATCAGATGGTTTTCTGAGCCCTTTTTTCCAGAGTTGAGAGAGTTCCTCAGTTTACAAGAAAAGATGTGCTCTAGTCATTTTTTAATCCAAAGAAAATGACACTAACAAAGAGAAACCAGAGGCAATTGGATATACATATATACAGTTGTTTCTTTATCAGGGTATATTAAATATTCTTGGTTATGTAAGGAATAAAACACATGCTGTTATAGGAAAATAATTCATGATGATTGGATGTAGGGATTCTTTTCCTATACACACAGCACATCCCGAATTGTTTCATTCCTCTTATACCTCAGTCATTTGCCAACGAATAATTTTTTTACTGTATTAATAAATGATAAGTCATGCTTTTAACTATTTAGAGTTACATTTAATGTTGTGGAACATCCGTGAGACAAGTTAGTTCCTGTTATCGTTTATGTTATAGTAGCTACGTATAAAGTCATTCCCTCACCAGCCTTTCTTTTTTTACTAAGTCCTAAAGACTTTCCCATGGTGAAGACTTTCCCATGGTGGAAAACCTACTGATTGTTAGAAATCACTGACACTGGAGTCTCCTTGCATGTTAATTAAACATCTCCTTACAGAAAACTTCACCACATTAACAATTATACTATATGTGTTTTTTTAAATAACAACACATTTTTAAAATCGGTTTATTATTAGGTTTATATTATGTATCTCATTTGTCATACAAGTCCCTGTGAATGAGTTGTTACTATAGAAATGATAACGTATTAGAACAAGCGCATTCATATAAACCTCTCATTTGAATTACAGTCGCCAATACTGTCAGAGTCGTGCCATTATAGATAATTAACATCTCAACACCTTCTGACCATATATTTGAGAATTCAACAGCACAGTGGTATATAAAAACATATAGTTTTTGGGTTAATGCACATGATATGCTACAGGTGCTGTATACATTATTTGGAATCAGCACAGTGTACATCTTCAGCAGTTCTGCAAGAACGCAGTGATACTGTGTTACTCTCTCCAGTGACAGTGTTAACAGTGTTAATGCCAAATCTGATGGTGCTCCAATAAAGTACTGCACTGTGCCAAATTGAGCAACCTCAAGCTCCCAGATATTTCATTAAAGCTTCTCTTATTAAACCTTCCTCAGAGCCTCATCCTCAGACTTCCTCCCTCTCTTTCATTCTCCTTATGTTTCTATCTCTGTCTTCTTATCATAGGCTTGTTACACAATTCCATGCCTTTTCTGCCCTTCCCTGGTTTACTTTGATTGCCTGTACCCCCTGGGTATTCTCAGCCCCAGTGTGGAAAGTTTTCTAGGAGTTGGCGTCCCTGCTTATCAGTATTTTATTCCTTTGGGCTGCAAGTATTTTGTCAGACCTAGTGGGCTAAATTTTCTAGCCAGCCAAACATCAAGCTGGAGGTTTTTCAGGATAGATTGTAAAGAGCTGGACAAGTGTGCTTTTTTCCAAGGTGAATCACATATATTTCCAGGGCTGAATCACATATAAACTCTCAAACTACTAAAAGTATGTCAAATCACAGAACTGCCAAAAAGCCACTTTTGGGAATGCAGTGTTGATAAGAGCGATGGTGTATTGGTAGTGTAATGTGCTGGTGAGAATGGTTGTGTATTGGGAATGTAATGTTGATGAGAATGGATATGTGCTGAGAATGTAGTGTTCAGTAGTAAGAAGTTGGTGTGTTGGGAATATGATGTTGGTGAAAATGGTTGTGTGTTGGGAATGTAATGTTGGTGAGAATGATGGTGTGTTGGAAATATGGTGTTGGTGAAAACAGTTGTGTTGGTGAATGTAGTGTCGGGTGCTGAGAATGATTGTGTGTTAGGAATGCAGTGTTGGTGAGAATGGTGGTTTGTTGGGAGTGTAGTGTTGGTGAGAGGTTGTATTTTGGGGAATGTAGTGTTGAGTGGTGAGAATTGTTGTGTGTTAGGAATGCAGTGTTGGTGAGAATGGTGGTTTGTTGGGAATATAGTGTTGGGTGGTGGGAATTGTTTTGTGTTGGGAATAGAGTGCTGGTGCTGAGAATGGTGGTGTGTTGGGAATGTAGTGTTGGTGAGAGGTTGTATTTTGGGGAATGTAGTGTTGGCTGGTGAGAATTGTTGTGTGTTAGGAATGCAGTGTTGGTGAGAATGATGGTGTGTTGGGAGTGTAGTGTTGGTGAGAGGTTGTATTTTGGGGAATGTAGTGTTGGCTGGTGAGAATTGTTGTGTGTTAGGAATGCAGTGTTGGTGAGAATGATGGTGTGTTGGGAGTGTAGTGTTGGTGAGAGGTTGTATTTTGGGGAATGTAGTGTTGGCTGGTGAGAATTGTTGTGTGTTAGGAATGCAGTGTTGGTAAGAATGGTGGTTTGTTGGGAGTGTAGTGTTGGTGAGTGGTTGTATTTTGGGGAATGTAGTGTTGGCTGGTGAGAATTGTTGTGTGTTAGGAATGCAGTGTTGGTGAGAATGGTGGTTTGTTGGGAATATAGTGTTGGGTGGTGGGAATGGTTGTATGTTATTCAGTGAAGGCTGGTGAGAATGGTGGTGTGTTGGGAGTGTAGTGTTGGTGAGTGGTTGTATTTTGGGGAATGTAGTGTTGGGTGGTGGGAATTGTTTCATGTTGGGAATAGAGAGTTGGTGCTGAGAATGTTGGTGTGTTGGGAATGTAGTGTTAAAGTCAGTGTTCCCCAATCCCACCCCTCTCTTCCTGTCCTACAGTGAAGTCTTTCTCTCACTTTCTCAGTCGACTGAGCAGGATTAGAGTAGTGATTTCATATGCAGTAGTGATTGATCCAGTGTTGTATCCAACACTCTTGTTGAAGATACCTGACTATGCACTTTTGGGACAAAGAGGAAGTCATTGATTTTATTTGCATTCATGCCTGTGCATGTTTATGCAGGACTACAGTCTCCCCTGTTATATTTGCAGCCTGTTGTTACTGGTGTATGTGTGTTAATTATTGTTGTCATGCTGGATAATGACTAATTTTAAAAAGCTTATGTGAAAAGGTGCATACATTAATCACAGCCCATCCATCCTGAGGCCACTAATAGAAATGTCCTGCCCTCTGTGAGACCCCACATCACATTTCCTGTTTATATGACTCTTGTCTTACATAAGCCAATATTTCAGCAGCTCTAATGGCACCATTCAAAAGGCTTCAAATCTTGAATTGAAGCCAGAGAAGTTATTAAAGCTTATTTTTAAAATGTTAAGCTTTTATTTTTTTATGTTTTAATAAGATTTAAGGCAGTGGTTTATGCATAAATGATCACTGCTTGGCCTCTGTTGAAGCCATCAGTAAGAAAATCACTTGCAGGCGATGCCTTGCTGCTACAGAAGCCATGGATGCTAATTACAACATGGGCCACATTTCATGATTGGCTTTGTGAGACTCTTGCTGGCCTCATGGAACTTGATCTTCCATGCTTTGTTGGTGTGCGTTCTTGCTCAAATGTCTGCTCTTTAGCCTTCAAAGAAACCATTCCTGCATCTCTTTGGCTTTTTTGTCAGAATACTATAGACATAGCCATTGAGTGCTTTTGATTGGCTGGTGATAGCGTATCAAATGGGTACATTTTCCTGGCTGTTGATGAGCGTAGCTGTGGGACTCTTATGATAAGCTTTTGATAATGATTTAGCCATGGGATGTTTTTTGATTGGCTGGTGATAATGATGTAGCTGTGGAATGATCCTGATTGGCTACCCATGATGTCAATAGAGAGGACACATCCAAGACTTGAGATCAGAGGCCACTGAGTCATATTGGGTATTGTGTACTCTATTACAGATGTCTTGAGTTGGTTAGTATTAATCTTTGTCAAGGTTTTTTAAGCTTTGGAAAGGAGTACAAGACAAAATGATCAAATTCTCTCTCCTTCTCAGAATTCAGAATGCAATTCATCAAACCAGAACAAACTAGCTAATTCTAATACACCATATTATTGGTATGATGTTCCTGAAGTGCCAGCTCTGCATATAGTAAAGTTCCACCCGCTCCCAGAAAACACTCCTATCCCATGTCCCAGAAAAAAAAATCAGATTGCCGTCAGAAAGAGATGGCAACATTATTGCACATCTCTTGCCTCTGTGATAATTAGCAGAAATGGAAAGAGATGGTGCTCTTATTTCCCTTCATGTAACAAAGTAAGACAGCAGTACGTGTAATTGCATCACGGTGAGGAAAGAAATAACCATCTGAGACTGGTGCATCATGTGCAACTAACAAAGTGCGAAACTGTTAGGCACATTGTCTTTTTCACACACACAGAGGCAGCAGGAGAGCTGCAGCACAACACAACGAGAAACACCTCAGCGATAAATATAAACACACCTCAGTCCGAGTGCTATCACACTTTCTTATATAGAAGTGCTTCCATCCATAAAAAACAGTGATGTCCTGTTTAGTTGCTGCTCATCTTTATGACTTTGTGTCTCAGGTGAAGCCAGATTCCAAACACGCACAAGTATCACTAAGCTGTGATACTCCAGTTAAATCAGCATTTAGTTAATTAAAGCTATGCTGCAGTATTTGCAAGATTTTCAAAGGTCTGTGAAACTGAAAGTTCATCCTGCTCTGATGTGCTGATCATATCATATCATCAGGGTTTCATATTTGCAAACAGACATTATGAAAGTTTACATTTTAGGATGGAATAAAACAGGTTTTCTGACTAGTTCTGATGACAGAGACCTGGAATGCTTTTGATTGGCTTGTAATGACAAAGTAGCAGGTTTAATCTTTATCCAATTATCATTACCATTAACATTATGTGTAAAGTGTTTCAAAAGATTTGATACTTCATTGTACACCTAGTTAGGGGGGCACGGCGGCTTGGTGGCTTAGTGGCTTAGTGGTTTGGGGTTTCCTCTGGGTACTCCAGTTTCCTCCCCCAGTCCAAAGACATGCATTGTAGGCTGAATGTCATCTCTAATAATTGTCCATAGTGTGTGAATGGGTGTGTGTGTGTGTGTGTGTGCGGTTGTGCCCTGTGATGGGTTGGCACCCTGTCCAGGGTGTCCCTCGCCTTGTGCCCTGAGTCCCCTGGGATAGGCTCCATGCTCCCCCAACCCTGTGTAGGATAAGCGGTACAGAAGATGGATGGATGGATGTACACCTAAGGGGGGAAGGGTGGCAAAATTTCAGTCAAATGCTAAGTCTAATTAGCTAAGTCCAACATACACGAATGGATTTTATTTCACATTAACAAACTCAAAATATTTTCCATTAGCTAGCTACAGTTTTAATGCTGTCTTTCTTAGCAGCTAATATCTATAGGCCTATACCTTTACAATCTCAAACAACAGTCGTTTTCCACAAGCTTTCTGATGACTGTTATTTTTTACAGTGAATGCTCCCTCAGTGATCTACGCCTCTGTCTAGTACTTAATGCATACTGTATGCACTTTGCTCTTTTACAGTAATTGCCATCCATTTAATGCGAGCAGAAACTGGCATCCACTCGTGAAGAGGCCAGACGCGTACGCTTTTAATAGCAGGTGTAAATGCAAGGATGTGAACATTGTATGTGCGTAATGCTGAGCTGTATGTTAATATCTGGTGTAGAAGGGGCCTTAGAGATATTGCAGTGTGTAATTTAACCTCTTTGGCTTGCTGTTTAAAAAGCAATATATACAGCAGCATTACTACAAGGGCTAAGCGATGTGAAGTCGATTGTAAATGGATCAGCTGCTAATAAAGACTGAGGCTTTGAACAGAAACAACACAGAGGCAGAGAAAATTAGACTTCATGTAATTATAGCTTCTCTCGCTTTCTTAATCTGTGCCTTTGTATCGTTCACTGTAACTAGCCATTTTTCTCTTCATTTTTCATCACAGATTCTTCCCTTCTCTCCCTCGCTTAAATGTAGTCGAACAGCTAAGATTTGTTTGGTTATCTGATGAAGTTTTGCACTAAAGCGTCAAGGCTAATGTAGCTATCAAGTAAAGGGAAATTACAGCTTCTAGTTCTTGGAGCTGTTCTAAATAAGGTTAAAAAAAAAAACATGGTAAGAAGAAAACACTTTTATGATAGGTAAAGTCAGTCCTTTTACAAATTGCTTGTCTAATGACTCAAGTAAAGCCGTGAAATATTTCCACACAGCCGATATTTTTTCACTGTTGATCTGCTGCTGCTGTTTGAACGCCTCTTTGCTGACAGGAGCAGGAGAGCAAACTCTGTTTTTAATCACTTTCTAAAGATCATTACCATTAAAATGATTTGTAAAGTGTTAGCTTTGACACTTTGTCATGGGTCTGTTTAATCTTTCTTATGTTCAAAAATTTCAACCATTTTTCTCTTTCTTGAGACCCGAAAATGAGACGAAAAAATTCTGTGGCCAAAATTTCAGTGGGTTCATAATAAATATAGTTAACGGATATTAACTGCAGTATACTGTATATCTGCCTATATATATATATATATATATATATATATATAATATATGTTAGCTATGTTGAACATACATTGGGAGATTTAATTTCACATTAATGAACTCAAAACCTTCTCCATATACCGTGACAGTAAGCGAGGGCGCCGCGTCAGTGCATTTTTCAAGCCGGAAACTCACTAATACATACTAATGTGAGATGAGGGGAAAGTGGGTGGGGCTTCCAGTGGCATCTGTTACTATTGGAGAGTTCTAAACACCTGCGTATCTGTCGATCGTTCTATAATTATATGTTGATTGCTTTATCTGCTGTTTTTATTGGGCATATTTTATTGGGTGTATTTGACATATTACTGAGAGTTAACTCGTACCAGAGAAGTCCACTCTTAAAATGTGGAGCTCCTATGCAAAAAAGTTTGGGAGATCTGTTTTAACAGATAAACTTGTTCAGATATGAACATTTTGGAGAACGAATTCAACACAGAAGGCTTCCCAAATCTCTTCTGTCTCATTCATTGGTTGTTGTACATACCACCACCATTCACGTAGATGTGTCAGCTGTCCGTTTATCCTCAACCTCAACCCAAATCTTTGCCAATAAAGGTTACGCTGTTCACAGTCCCAGCTGCGGTACACTAAGATGAATCAGCACTCATGATCTGACATAGTTTAAGTAAGGGTCACAATGACAAGATCCTTCCTCTCTAGCTGTATTAAAACACCAGGGTTGAATTGTTGAAGCTGACAGCTCACTGGAGCCTCTTTTCGGCTGTGTAAGACCAGCTGCCACCTCTTGTTAAGGCACCGAGATCCAGATAAGAACCAGGAGAGATCGCTTCACCTGGGGGACATGTCTGGAAGAGAAAGACAGAATTTTGATAGAAATTATTAATGTTAGGCCCTTTGGAGAACATGTCAAGACTTTCCTTTGGCATCATAACATCAACATTTTCAAAGCGTCATCCATGTCAAAAACTAAAAGTAGAGAGTCACTGACCTTAAGGGAATGTGCTATTAAAAACTTTGTAGGATACCAAACTTAAATGATTATATTAAACAAGATTGACTGGAAAAAGAGATATTTAATTCAATTAAGTGGAGAATAAAATTAGACAAAGTTATATGAAAATAATCAACAATGGAGTGGTGTGATGTGGCCTGAGTTACTGTGACCATCAGTTGATTTTCCTATTTTCCTATAACTGCTCATCCTGAAGTGTTTTAATGTGAAATATACTTCATGCACGCACAAAGCTGCTACGTTATGAAAATCTGGAGATTTAAAAACGGCGTCCACTAGATGGCACGTAAGAGCCAAAACGTCTCAATCCATCCGGTTTCCAAGTCGAACTGTGATGTTTAGCGATTTCATGCACAGCGATGTGAAAGACTGACGAGCTCCGTTTCTTAGAACTTTCTGCCGTCGGCGTGATTGTTGTCATGATCTGTGTCTCAAATCAAAAACCCTCACCATACATGCAAAGATTTTTTGCTAATATAGGAAATCCAGAAGACTGATAGTGAAAACAGACTTTTAGTAGGTTTAAGAGGTTTTAAAAATTCAAACACTACCTGTAATAGGAAAACTGGTTAGTGATGGTACTCAATAGCGATCTAGAATAGTACATATGTATGCGATTTGAGACACAACGGTACTTTGTTTAGTCAGTTGCAGACCCAGTGTCACATAGTGCGACACTGCTTCCACTATTTATGTTGGTATTCCACCGCCAGATGTATCACATTAATTTCTGAGAACACGCAGAAGCGATATGCAAAAGACCGCAGGATACATGTGGCAGCCATCTTGCATATGCGTACTTTAATTTTATTCATTAAAGAACAACACATCATACCTTTTATCAGTTTGTAGTTATGGTTAATATTGTGGAACATCCGCAAAACATGTTAGTTCCCGTTATCAATTATATTATCGCAGCTATAAACAGTCGTTCCCCCACCAGTTTCTGTTTTATCTCTATCGTGAAGTTAGTAAGATAATAAAGCGCAGCTTGTCATGTTACCAAGGAACCACGAAGCTCGGAGTCCTCCCATGTTGGGAAACTTAAAAATTGCAGTTTTACCTCTGACTGTTTCAAAGCGCTGACACTGGAGACTCCTTCCAAAATTCTAAAGAAACATCTCTCTTCCTTTCTGTAATAATTAGGTTTAAGGCTTATTCACTACAAAAATGAAAATATGTTCCTCCATTTTAGTTACATTTATTGCCACTAGGCACAGTTTATGATATGAGATTCCTCCAGTCATCCTGATTGGATGTGTCTATTGCTATATTATACAAAGATCTCTCCATTGTTCAGTATTCCAAAGATTTTGGAAAGAAGACATTCCCATTCAATATGTATTTCAAGCTGTCTACACTGTAGGTGTTCATTTAAGCTTCATTACTTTTTTGTGAGCCTCAGCATGGAGTGCGGAAACGAAAATCTGCTGGGGTTTTTTCCGGGGTTGTGCGTCATCTGGAGAATCCAAATTGAAAGTGAATTGTGAGAGCTGCATTCTGTCATGACGGATCAATCCACTTCGAGTGCTCCCAACATGGCTGACTGTGTGATTGAGTCCTTCCGTTGTAGCATGTGCACTAACTGATGACACACTCGCTGTTTAGAGTGCTAAACCACAATGGAGCCACTAAGTGCAGAAACCCACAAGTTTATCAGCCTCCACTTTGAATTCTTGCTTCATTTCATATAAATCATTATGCCTACATTTTAGTTGGTATAATTTCTGAGTGATAAAAAAAGAACTGTAAATACATCTAGCTTTCATACTAATTAGGCCAAACTGATGATAATTAGGTCAGATTTTACATTCATGCAGAGGATTTTGGGTAGAAAAAAATGCCGAAAGCATACTTTGGTAGCATTAGAAAAAGACATTTTCTTATATATAATTATATAAAGACATTAAGCTCACATGCTAATTAAGTCAAAGCAGTGAACAGGATTCTGGGAAAACCTTCTGACACAAATTTCCAGCATCAGAAGAAGAAATGTTTACATATTTATTATAAATTATCATTGTTGGGTTCCTGTGTGATAAAAACCCCTGTAAACACATCAGGGTTTCATGCTAATTAGAGCAAACTGATGACTGACACATTACTGGTGTTATTATTCTCGTTTAACAGATTTCATTTCTGGAGGCTAAAAACACCTCAAAACATATAAGCTTTCATGCTAATAAAGATAAAACCATAACCAATAACCAAGCTGGCCTTGATGCACAGAATTCTGGGTAAATACAGCAGACTTCACTGTTAGTCGCATTAATATCTTAAACATTCATAAGATATGCTCAAAGCAAAAAAAAAAAATGCTAATAAGTGTTAAAACATGAACGAGGCAAACTGCTAGGAGGATATAAAGCCACCGTTTTTCTTTTTCATTTTCAGAAACAAAATCAGGTCAAGGCTGCCACTCAAGCACAGGATTCTGGGTATGAAAACAGGGATGAGTTGACTCCATGCTGAATCACGCTCAGCATGCTAAGATGCTAACTGGTTCGACTGAGTTCACTGTTAGTGTCTTAAAAGATTGACATAAACACAACTATTAGGACATGATACATACAGTACATTGCTAGCACCAGAAAAAAGATTTCTTCTTTTCTTCTTATTTTGGGTAAAGACAGATTCATCTGTATTTTCAGGAGGTCAAGAAACGCTAGTAATTGTTGTATTCTTCTCCACAGCTGTCCGCATCTGTTAAAAGACCTTTTTTTTTTGTTTTTAACAAGCTGCCACTCCGAATTCTGGTTAAAGACAGGCAACATATGTTTGCTGTAAACTGAAACACTCTAAACATTGATGCCAAGATGC
The DNA here is from genome assembly GCA_022758105.1 of Pangasianodon gigas. NCBI lineage: Eukaryota > Metazoa > Chordata > Actinopteri > Siluriformes > Pangasiidae > Pangasianodon > Pangasianodon gigas. The sequence continues at coordinate 4,638,446 of CM040475.1, forward strand.
TAACCGGGACTACTTATTTCACTGGAATCATCTTACATCTGGAAAAACATACACAACATTACAACATCAAAGACATGCTAGCATCATAAAAAAGACCTCTATTTTGGACTGTTTTCATCTTTATGCTAAATTTGTCAAAGCACTTCAGAATGATAATTACATGTTGCCCTTGGAATAATCTTTAGCTGCTAAAACACATCAAGCTTTCATGCTAATTAGGTCAAAACAGTTACCAATTCAAGATGCCACATCTGGATAAAGACAGGGAACATATGTTGGTTTAAAGTGTTAACGCCAAGATGCGAGCACTGATGAATTCCATTTCGACCATATTAGCATCTTCTTTTTATTGTTAGCCTTGTTAGCATCTTAAATATCCATAAGCCACAAGTAGTTCACATCAAGACAAGTACAAAAAAGTATTTTCTTTCTTTTTGTACATAAAGTGCAACTTCTCTGTTGTATAACTATAAAATCTGGGTATATTACTGTAAATACATTAAGCATTCATGGTGATACAGTGCCTTGCGTAAGTATTCCCCCTCTCCCCTTTGAACGTTTCCACATTTTGTATTGTTACAACCTGGAACTGAAATGGAATGGAACTGAAATTAATTGCCATTATATGCCATGAATCTACACAAAATAGCCAGTAATACTAAAGTGTTGGTGAGAAGGATCTGTGTAGTTTCCAAAATTATTTACAAATAGAAAAATGTAAAAAAGTAAACCACATGAAATCCCCTTTTTAAAAAATGTCCTCTGATTTGATGAAACCAAAATTAAATTTTTTGGCCTTGGGACAAAGCACTGCACTTCTGCAAGAAAAGCAGTACCGCTCATTACTCTGAAAACCATTCCCACAGTGAAGCATGGTGGTGGTAGTATCATGTTGACAATTACCTTTGGTCTCTTGGTCCTAATTATTATTTGGGGGCTAAAGTACTGTAAGCACATCAGGCTTTCCAGCTAATCAGGCAAAATCACCTAATAAACGTCACCTGGTCTTTTTCCAATCTTCAACTGTCCAGTTTTGGTAAACCTGTTCCCAGTCTAACGTCAGATTCCTGTTCTTCGCTGACTGGAGTGGAACCTGAGGTGGTCTTCTGCTGTTGTAGTCAATCCGCCTCCCACAGTGTGATGAGATGCTTTTCTTCTCACCACGTTTGTAAAGAGTGGTTATTTGAGGAAGTGTAGGCTTCCTGTCAGTTCGAACCAGTCTGGCCATTCTCCTCTGACCTCTCTCATCAGCAAGATAGTTTCCACCCCAAAACTGCTGCTCAATGGATTTTTTGTTTTGTTTTGGTTTGGTTTTCGCACCGTTCTGTGTAAACCCTAGAAACTCTCGAGCAGGAGATCAAATACTCAACCGGCTCATCTGGCACCAAAAGCCATACCACGGTCAATGCTATTCTGGATAAAGTCAGCAACCATATTTAAACCCTAATGCCAGGATGATAAATGGCTCTACTGAGTTTTATTCATTGTAATATTCCTAAAAGCAGGCGCTCCTCTGTACCGTATATCCCTGCTGAGACTTGGTATTTGTAGGAAGTGGTCTGTGAAGGAGAGCGTGTGGAGTTCAACCTATTTTTTTTGACTGGTTCATTGTGTTTTAGCGATAAAACGTGTATGGGTAGTCGACTGAGTGTAGCTAACTGTAACTAGCCTCCGAATAATGTGGCAGAAATGAAGCTTGCTAATCTTTATGGATAATCGGCAGAGCTTTATGAGTAATCTGACTTTGAAGAGGACTTCGTCATGGTTCAGTGGTTTAATGAGTACAGGCATGCTAGACAACACCTGTTTGTGTGTTACTAAGTACGTGTGGGTTTATTTGATGGATATTATAGACGTTGTTTTATTCCAGGCTAGTAAATTCAGCAGTAAACTGAAGCACTCTCAAACTTCTGCTTTTACAATACCATAGGCAACATATAACACCCTCTGCAAGGTTTTCTACCAAACGTCATCATGTGATCAGTGTGAAATTTTCATTAGTGAGCCTGAAGCTTAGTTTTCTTTGGCCACAAATAGCAGTAGTATTTATTTCCTGATTTATTTCATGGCGTAGCTTGCGAATTTTCCAATCTTACAGAGTCATTACCTCATTTTTCTCTCTCTCTGCCTCTTTCTGGGAGTCATGCTGAGGAATATTTTTCACGGATAAACACCATTTTAAATATGAAATATCATTCACTCGACACTTTATTTAAATATGGAGTTGTATAGATGTAAAACCATGACACAGAGTTGTACGGGATTTTATCAAGCTATTACACCTCTAATTTGAGGCCTCGCGCTTCCTCATTTCTGTGATCTGCTAGTGGTGATCTGAGCTGCTCTGATTAGGCTGTGGATATTAGCGAGGGTTTAATCAAACGGCTGCGTGTGACATCATCACCACAGCTCTTAATCTCATCCG
>CM040475.1:4640970-4709953 GCA_022758105.1 Pangasianodon gigas
TTTTTTTTTTTTTTTTTTTTTTTTTTTTTTTTTAAATAAAATGGTTTTCAATGTTCACATTGCCTCTGTCTCTTATTTACAGTTCTGACTCAAGTGACTCAAAGGGACCTATTTAAAGATTTTTATGCTAATGCTAAAAATGACAAGATAAACTGGGTATTTTAAAGTGGTGGTTTGTAAAGTTTACAGCCCTCTCCTGCCTGTGAGGCAAATTACAATTGGAATGAAAACCTGACATGCCTTCCTATTCCACCAGCCAATTCAACCTCCATGTATGTCTCATGAATTGCCTTTTAAGGAAAAGTGGGTGCAGCGGAGTTTATTTCTGGGCCATAAAATTGTAAAGCCTAAAATCAAGAAACTGGCTAGATCCATCGATCAACTATTCAGAATTACAGTTTATCAAAGGTATTTATGAAATTATATGAGTATTCAAGGTCACTATGTATGCCGTGTGAGTTGCCTTTTAAGGAAAAGGGGCAGAGCTGAGCTGGTATGGCTGGGGTGGGGATTATTTCTGGGTCAGAAAAGTGTAAACAGAAGCCTATAATCAAGAAACTGGCCAGATCCATTGCATGAAAGTATTTCATATAATTCATGAAATTATATGATTCTTAGTGGTCACCTTTAAACATTACATACTGCACCTTTAAAGTAGTTGTATTGGTAGGAATTGTAAAAATATGACTTGGGGCAATGAAACATCCACAGCTAAGTAGTGAGCAAAACACAGAGGTTAAGGGTGAGTGTATATAACAGCTTGTTTCTGTCTCTTGTGTCTCTAAGGTGTTTAAGCAGAAGGTGCTGGAGCTCGGTGAGAAACTGCTGCCGGCATTCAGCACACCGACTGGCATCCCACGAGGAGTCATTAACCTGGGCAGGTACGTGTCATGCTGAGCCGAACAGCAGCTTTTCCTTTCAGGATGTCAGAATACTCACCTTTCTATGAATTTATAATACTTAAGGGTGTATATCTGTCCTTCGGAGACAACATGATGCATATCTCGATATGTGAGTAACAATGCACTGGTTAGAAGATATGGTAAAAGCAGCCGATGGATTAATATGATAATTAATATGTTTGTATGTTTTGCTTTTGTTTACTCTTCTCTTCACTTACGCAAATGTCGTTTTAAATTAAGAGTGTAATGTAGCACAGAAGGGCTCACTACCTCATTTCATTGTGCAAAATGCATAATGACAAAGCTGACTTTGACTTGATGATAGGTTTCAGCTGTTTTGATGCATTATGATGCAGTGTGCAGTTTGCATGATGCTAAATTGGAAGCTACAAACGAAAGAAGCAGTCTTCAGTTAACGTGCGTGTTTTGGCTGATACATTAAAGGTTTTTTTTTTTTAGAACTCTCAATTAAATCGATTCTTGCCATGATTATATTTAGATCAAAGTCCTCGTAAGTACATATGACAAAGTGATTCGAATCATGCTGTGTATTTTGGATTACAGCATTTTTTTTTCCGTAGATGTGAGCTGAGCCAAAGGACAGAGCTGTAGTGCGGCAGAAATGCCATGTCTGGATATTTTGACCAATGAACAAAAAAGAGAAAATAAATGCTGGATATGTTACACAAAATAATTTAAATTCGTTATTTATATATATATAATTATATAATCATTTATTGAGCGCCAGCTCTGTGATCTTTGTGCTCAGATGATTTTTATGATTTCTATGGCAAATTTTTGTTCACTTTCCTTTGTTCCATATATCTGACCTATGAATAAAAGAGTTTTATGAGATCATTTTCAGTCCTATACATCCCTCAGCCATTTTGTAATGGCTTTAAACTATTTCCAGTGTGAAAACAGTCCAAATCAGGTGGACTCTGTGAAAGGACTAATAGGTGTGAAAGCGCATTAAAGTGTTACTTGGTCTATAATAATTGTATAAATTCAAAGAAAACTTAGTAACATAAAGTGACCTGCTGTGTGGATGTGTTTAGTTTTTGTCAATTCCATGCTTTCATTTACATTTAGCTCCACCCTCAGCCAGTTCCAACGATCATGGAAATCATGGCAAAGTCATTAAAAATGTAATTTTTCCAAACTACACTTTTGGAAAATAATAAAAATGTCCAGTAGGTTTTATTTTATTTTTTTTTTCATTCCAATGTTATCATCACAGTAGTTATGTACTCTAATATAAAAGTATTTATATTTCCTCAGCATTTATTGTCTAGTCATGCCTCTGTCTCAGAACAGAGTGACTGATGGATAGAGAGAGTGATATATGAGAAACCAACAGCTGGAAGAATGCCAGCTTGTTCTTTGTAGAGAGAATGTCACTTGGTGCCCCTGCCCTTCTTCACTCTATAAGGCATTGATTTTTCCAGACCTGGAGATGCTAGGGCCGTTCTGACCTGCGTGGGTAATGATGTAGAGAGCATTTATAATGGAGGCCCAGTTTAGCGTCTCTCTCATCTCCTTTTCTCCTCTGCATGCCCTACGACAATGCAACAGGAGAGCGATCATTTCCTATGGAAGTGTGTGACTGAGAGCTGAGATTATAGCAGCAAGACAGGATTTTGACATTGATATTAGCAGAAATGTTTATGAATACCACAGTATTCAATGCTTATTTATTTCTGTTGTGCCACACAGGTTGTGTTGTTTTATATGCATCCATGGGTTGAATATAAAACAGTATAGGATGTTATATATTCATGTAATGTAATATTAGATGATAAAGGAGTTGACTGCAATACAACCAATCATTCATTTATTTTCTATAAAATGATTGCATGATATTGTAGCATAGGTGAATATAACATGGTTTTATACCCGTAGCTGTCATTATCATAATAGCCCCTTTGATCCACCTACAAGATCACGCTCTTCTACTTTTGCCATTTGGGAAGTGTTTAATAATAGACACATTCACAAGACGACTAAATATGGTGTGTAGAATTGGTCAAAAAGAAATTTCCCAATGAACGAGGCAGTGTCTGTCTACAAAATGACCAAAATATCTATCCATGGGACTAAAATGATCAGATGACCAGATGAGTTGGTCAAAAAAAACAGTATATAACTTGAACTGTAATTTTTTTTCTCATGTCCCTGCGGATGACATCAGCAACTTCCTTTTTTTCTCTCTCTCTCTGTGAAATGAAAGCCAGTTGGTCCGACCTCACGTAGTTATAAAGTTCACACAGCTTTGATTCCTGTTTACCTCATTCAGTCCTTAATAAATAATTCCCTCTTTTTATGTTTTGAAAGTCGTTTCAAATGAAATGTCACTCGTGTAATATGTCAAGTCAATACCAATACATAAAAACCTAGTTTATTTGAGGAAAGCAGCGGTAGTTATTAAGGTACCTGACGGGATTTCTTCCCACCATCTATGCCGCTTTTGTTTTTTTTTTTCCTTTCCCACTGATATCTTGGATCGATTCTTTGAGACAAAAGTTTTCTCCCGGCCCTCTCCTCCTCCCCAGACATCACTGCTATCGATTTTCCTTTCAGAAGGAAAGCGAGCCATGGGCTGCTCTCACAATGAGAACTAGAAGCAGCAATTGCGTGAATTACACACTCTCTCAGTGTGATTCCTGCAGGCACAAACAACACCACAGAAACCGGCTTGCTCGGAAAAATAAAGCCAGGATTGCACTCAAAAGACTGTGCATGCCTTATGAGACTGTCTAGGCCAGAGGTGTCCAAAGTCCAGCCCCAGGGCCAAATGCGGCCCGCAGACAGATGTTCACTGGCCTGTGGCTTGTCTCGTAGAACATATGATAGGTGGTCATTCAGCCAACACGTTGCACTTTTTCCTTTCACCTGCTGATGGCAGCAGACTGTGTTATCACAGTTAGCTAAAACGCAAAAGCCTTTTTTTCCCTGACTACACCTGCAAATTAATTTACAGAATGATATTTAGTCATGGCTACAGACAAAAAGCCCAAAGTTAACAGTGAGAACGGGCAATTGAAAGATTAATAAAAGTGGATTGCCTTAATTAAAGTGGATTTGCAACCATGTATTATTTAATTTCATCTCCAATATACTGTGGTAGACATATTTATGACTGTGCATGACCGGCCCTCAGGTATTTCGATGAGGTCTAATCTGGCCCACTATGAAAATTTTGGTCACTTCTGTTCTAGGTGTTTGAAATTTGATGGCCAAAAGCAAAGCTAAATGAATCCTGTTAGCTCTTTTTTGTATAAAAAAAAAAAAAGTCTGCCACTGTAAACACACACATACACACAGACCAGTGACAGGCTTGACAATGATTGCTGTTCCAACAGACTTGATTTGCAAATATTTGGCATCCCAAATAATGTAATAAGCACTAATGTCTGTGCTATTAACACACAAGCAAGTGGGAGCGGTTTATTAATTCTATGCAAGAGTTATTCTGTCTATTCACAGAGTTCCAGTGCCGAGCTCTGACACATTCCCTACATCTTTGTCTCTGTTTTTCCATTTTACCACAGTGAGTGTTTTCTTTGTATCTTGTTGCCATGACTCCAACCATCCATGCCGCTCTGTACCTGCTCACATGGTGGGCTGGTTGCCATGGTTTCTGGTTGCTGTGGCACACGGTGTGGGTGATGGTACTCACACTGCTGCTTTGCCCTCTGTTACAGTGGCACCAGTTGGAACTGGGGATGGGCGTCAGCCGGGAGCAGCATCCTGGCTGAATTTGGGACGTTGCACCTGGAGTTCATGCACCTAACGGAACTATCTGGAAACCCCATTTTCACAGAGAAGGTTTGGTGCAGTACCCATAGTAGACAGATAAAAAAACAGCTGACAAATTAAAGGAAAAACAAGTAGGTGGCATTTATTTATTTGACTAAAATGGTTTGGTTCCACTTGTGCACTTAGACTATAGTGTCTAAAAAGGTCTTCTGACTGATCACTTTTAACCGATAATTTCTATCTTGATGGGCGTGGTCTCTTCCATGATGACTCCACCCCCAATCACAGGGCACGAGGAGTCACTGAATGGTTTGATGAGGATGAAAATGATGTAAACCATATGCTATGGCCTTCAAACTGACCAAATCTCCACCCAATTAACAACCTATCACTTCGTGGCTCGTGGTGGCTCAACGCCTTACTAAGGCACTTTATGTTGGGTTTTCCTTTAATTTGTCACCCATCTGTATATGTCTCAGTGACAGTTATGTAAGGCTAGAGGATGATTTTACACTTTGCATGGAAAAATGCACTGAACAGTGGAGTATTTTCTCTGCTCTCACAGATTGCTATTGCTATTGTATTGGGAAGGCTTGGTGTCTAATACAGTTCCACACACGGACACCGAGATTGCTGTTATTCATTGTTTCAGGTGATGAACATCCGAAAGCTGCTGGACAGGATCGAGAAGCCACAGGGCCTGTATCCCAATTTCCTGAGCCCTGTCAGCGGGAACTGGGTCCAACGTGAGTGAGAGCTGAGATCATGATCAAAAAATGTTCAACATACAAGACTGTTAATGTAGGATCATGTGTGTATAGATAGATAGATAGATAGATATGCATGAATTAATATGGAATATGACTAGTATTTCATTAATGTTCTTTTAAAATTATAGATATTTTCTTGTATATTTGTTTGTTTACTTGTTTGTTTATTTCCTCTCTGCCGTATGTAATTGTTGCTGCGCTTGGAGCACATAGATATTTTTCATGAAACATTCTCGTTGAGATTTATTGCCACACTTATTCTTCCGCTCAGCTCTTCCCGTTTCTCTATCAGACTGAAGCGTTGGACGGCGGCATTATACCGAGGATTATTAAAATGACAATACATTCCATTAGCCGTGGAAATTGAATCTTTCAGATTCGGATGCGTTCTGAAGTGCGAGCCGGTGCGCGTAATCTGCACGACAGAAAATTAGCGATGGGTAATTGTAACTGTAGATGAATGGTTAATGGAGACCTGAGAGATAAGGAGAAGTGTGAGTGTGTGAGATAATATATAGTATGTCCCTAATTGTCCTTTAAAACTTTACAATAATAGATGTGAAATGTGAACAGGGGACGCAGTGAACCTGATCTTTATGCTTTAGTCCTGGTGATGGAGGCGTGGCCTGTGTGCCTAAGCCTCAGTGAAGGAGGCGTGACCTCTCTGCCTCAGTCCCGAGTGAACGAGGCGTGGCCTGTGTGCCTAAGCCTCAGTGAAGGAGGCGTGGCCTCTGGGCTTGTCATTGCCAGTGAGAGGCGTGGCTTCTCACTCCTCAAAGCTAACACTATACATATACTTTATACATGTACAGAGCCAGTCGAAAGTTTTTTTGAGTTTCTTACATTTTATTACAATTTAATCACTCTTATTGCCACATACCAAACTAAATGAACAGCAATTACATAAGGAAAGTTAAATCTTTGTGGAACCTTTCCTCAGATCCTAAAGGGAATCTAAATGATGCCTTTATTGCTTTAGTAAAGACACTTGGAGTGTAAGGCTGTTAAATAAAAGACTTATACACTGTGCTTGTATTATCTGTAAAACATAAAAATGTGGTGTGCTACAAGCACATAATTAGATCAAGATTTTGATTTGATTTTTCAAGCAAAATAAAATCATTTCTAACATCAAGCAGTGATTTATAGGTTCTGGCATGGAAATGGCTTTTGATTTTCTCTGGTCTCTTCTCTCAGATCACGTTTCTCTTGGAGGCCTGGGAGACAGCTTCTACGAGTACCTGATCAAATCATACCTGATGTCAGACAAGACAGATGAGGAGGCCAAGCGCATGTACTACAACGCTCTGGAGGTATGGAAGAGTGTATTTCGGGAGTATGTGTGAAATGTATACACATAAACTTATATACAATTGCTAGTCATGATGGGAAATATACACAGTCCCTCGGCCAGCCAGAATAACACTGTGTGAGGGCATGAAAATAAACTCGTGTAAGGACATTTAAGTGGACATGACTTCTAACGTTTGGGGAACAAAAACACTTCCTGTTTGTCCTGTTTGTTTAAGCCAGTTTTACCAAAGACACACGGTAAGCGGAAGTCAGGGCTGATCCAGATCAAAACTCTCTGTGTCTGGAAAAAGAGTGTGAAAAGAGAAGCAAGACAGAAGATAAAAAGAAGAAAAAAGACTAAAGATAATGATGATCGTTTACTATTGATCTTTTGTTTTCACCTCTTATAAAAAGCTGAATAGAGATACGACACACACGGGGAGACTTCAGAGATTGAGCGCCGGAGGAAAATAGCTTGAAAATGGAACTCTGTTTCTTTTCGGTCGTATTGTTATCAGCAGATTCATAAGTTTCCCACTACGGAAGCCCGATGGAATCTCAATGAGGCTTGACTTCAATCCGCCAGGGAGCAGACCCTTCCGTTATACCATGCATAAATCATAGACGCCCAGAGCAACATGGGCACACTGTTCCTATTTAGCATGTGCAGAGAGATACTAGTGAACTGTATTATATTTTGCTCGGGTTTGTCATTGTTTGTACAACCCTCCTGCTCCTGGAAATTGTGTCTAGCATCCATTCAAGCGAATTAATATGCTGTTATAAATGGGCTAACTGGTGCCTGCTATATTAAAAGCTGACAGAACCTGTTTGTCCGCTGGACAACTGTGAATGAAGAACCCATATGGCCAAAGGTTTTTGGACACCTGACCATCACACCCATATGTGCATCTTCCCCAAACTGTTGCCACAAAGCTGGAAACATACAATTGTAAAGGACGTCTGTGTATGCTGTAGCAGTATTCCCAATTTCCCTTCACTGGAACTAAGGAGCCCAAACCTGTTCCAACATGACAATGCGCCTGTGCACAAAGCGAGCTCCATGGAGACATGGTGTTCCAAGGTTGGAGTGGAAGAACTTGAGTGGCCTGCACAGAGCCCTGACCTCAGCCCCACTGAACACCTTTCGGATGAACCAGAACGCCATCTGCACCCCAGACCTCCTCACCCAGCATCAATGCCTGACCTCACAAAGCTCTTGTGGCTGAATGGACAAATCCCCACAGCAACGCTCCAAAATCTAGTGGAAAGCCTTCCCTGAAGAGTACTGAACTAATTCTCCAATGGGATGTTCAGCAAGCACATATGGGTATGATGGTCAGGTGTCTACAAACTTTTAGGATCCAGGCTACTCCGCAAGCCTGTGTAGGATAAATGGTACAGAAAATGGATGTTAAATATAGGGTTAAAGCTATACTAGTGCATCATAAAAAATAATCCCAGGTGTAGTGTGGTCCTGGAAAACAAGATTTTTAAAAGGAATCATAGAAAACTGTTTCTACGTTGTTGTAAATGGCTGCTGATGGTTAAAAGCTTCATCTTCATTTTTTAAAATAAATATCAAGTCATTTCATTGATTAAATATTGCATGATAGAGTTGTCATACTGTGAATGTTTCATAACTTTCAACTCCTAATCTTTATTATATCCTCTGTTCTGGACCAGGCAATAGAGACCAACTTGGTGCAGAAATCTGCAGGAGGTCTTACATATGTGGCTGAATGGAGAGGTGGAATTCTCGACCATAAGATGGGGCATCTGGCTTGTTTCGCCGGCGGGATGGTGGGCATCGGGGCAGACGATGGCACTCCAGAAAAGAGGCAACACTACCTAGACCTGGCAGCCGAGATCACAAACACATGCCATGAGTCTTACAGTCGCTCAGGTGAGTATGGAAGAACAGGGAAAGACACCTTCCCAGGGTGACATGACCACCCTTCATTTTTTCCTGACCAAATACCCTAACCTAAAACTCGACACACTGACTGTGTACAATGTATTAATACTAGATCATTTTTGAGATAGACCTTATTTTTCTATCTGTCTAGTAGTGATTTATGTATTTGCATAAAGTTGTATATAACATTTTTAATTGAGTTATGGCATAGAAATAAAAATGGAAAGTTAGCCCTTTCAAAAACCATCCACATAATGGTATTTAAACTAGTAGTAGAATTGATTGCAAAAGTTTGCAGCCCTCATGTTTTTTAATAGAAGAAGGGGAAATCTATCCTGATTTTACTGTTTAGCTACAAACATACAGAATTCCAAGATGTTAAAAATGAAATGTTAGTGTATCCGTCAATCCAAAACAGGCAGAATCAACAGGAAAATATTTTGAAAATAAATTTTCCATGACCCAGGACCCTGTCGGTCTCCACACCTGATTTGAAAGACAGTATGAAACATCTAGCAGTCTTATAATAGACATGCAAACTTTTAAACTGATATTTGGGTTTATAGTGGAACATCATTCCAATATATCCCCTGCCCAAACTATTAATATCCTAACACACTGTTTAGCCATTTTATTACTTATGTTTATGCTCATCTGTCAAACATAACTCAGTAAATGACTGGTTATAAATGAAAATTCTTTGTCTTAAGGGTGTGTAAACTTTTGAACTCGACTGTGTATAGGTCTACAATCATAAAATACAAAAAGTTTTTTTCAGTGTAGCATCACTGACTAGTTAGACAACAGATAAGAGTTAGACAGTTAGATAAAAATAGTCAATATGGCTAGCTAGCAAGAATTAGTCAGCATTTTTAGCATGCTAGCTGCAGAATAAACTCTTGAGGAAATCCTGAGGGAAAAGTAGCATACATGAAAAGCTACAAGGCTTCTGTGTAACTGAATCATCATTCATACATGATTTCTTGCAAATTTGTAGCTATTTCAAAGAGTGAAGATGAGAAAAGATGAAAAAGAAAAAAAAAGAAAGAAAAAAAGCTATTCCTCGGACAGTTGCTAACAGTGCTAACTTTAACCTCAACCATTTGTAACTTTGTAAAATGCATGTGTAAAATCTTACAAACCTTCTAGATTGTGTTGGTTATTTTAAACTAAACTGAGTAGTGCTCTTGGTTTTTTAATTTATTTTATATTAGCCTAATTAGCCTAAAAATTAAATCAAGTCTGTATTAGCCATCATAGCTAATAACAAATGCCAGCCAGTTAATGAGACTCATATTGCTAAACTAGAATATGTTAATTAAGTTAAATATTGCCTACAACCAGAGCTCCACTGAAGTAAAACGACAAAAAAAAAAACCTTATAATCTATCAAAATATTGCTTTAAACTTCCACTGGATGCTGAAACAGGAAGCATAACGTCTGTATTGTGCTCCAGCTCATTTGCCAAACCTTCCTGCGATTTGAAATTAACAGTGCATAGCAGAAACTGAAAAACAGTTCTTCTAACATATTATTTTTCCATCAGGCCAAAAAGAAACGCTGTCTCACATCAAATCAAATTTGTTCAGTGCTTTAAATTAGAAGAAACTGTTAGCCACTTTCTCTGGCGTTCTTTCAAAACTTTTAAACAAGCCGTGTTGATTTTTTAGAGATGAATCTCAGGCTGGATCAAACTCGAAGCTTTTTTCCTACCCGGGCCAGAGGGAATCATGGGAAAGTGAAGCTCAAACTAAGATCCACCAATTTTCCCCAAAAGCCTTGTTTGATCTCTGCTTTCACATCCATTTCAGTCCCTTGATTGCTTAGCGAAAAATATCTTAGGGAAGATTTGATGTTTAGTACTGCACACCATGAGGAATCTTTCTCTCTATAAAAAACTATATATATACGTACGCACACACACACACATATATATAGCTAATGTATGACATCAGACAGCACTTTTCATGAAATACCTTTGATCTTGTGCCTAAAAACCACATTGATTTTCTTTTCTTACAGTTTCTGTCCTTGTTAGATTCTGTTAAGGATCGTAGCACAGCTGAAGAACAAGAGTTTCAGGGAGAAAAAAAAAAGATTTGCTCGGCACGGAAGAGTGTGTCATATTTAGCGCTCTTTAATGCTGACAGTAAAAGTCATCCTCTGGGAGAGCTTCTGGCACTCCGTTAGCTTAACACGCTGGCTAGCTTCATCTCGGAAAGGCCCCAAAAAAATAACGACGCAACAAAAATCAAAAACTGCCTCATGAAAAAACAGATTTTTACAGTCTCTGTAAATGAGAGGTGCAAAACAATATCACAGTGGCAGTTTTGCTGTTTACCCTTTTTATAGGATTTCTTTTTTAAAGATCATTTTAAGCTCTTCATAAGATTATGGACTTAAAGGGACATCAGAGGAATAAAATAATATTTTACATATTACACCAGGCACTTTTTCTCTCCTCTAGCAGGTGACATACAAAGTTGAACATTGTCCTAATAATATGATGTCCATTTAATAGAGCTATTGAATGCTCAATTCTGATTGGTCAGAAGGTGTGGATTAATTTTCTATAACAGCAGCTCTGACACTAATTTTGACTGGAAGGTTTATATTAATTCCAATAAACTATTGTTTCTATAGTAACAGCTCAATCACTGGGTTGTATGAAAGATGATGCACATAAACAGATTTTCTTGGTAACATGACAAGCTGCAATTTTTTATCTTATTAACTTCAAGAGAGAGAAAAAGAGAAGCTGGTGAGGGAACGACTGTTTATAGCTGCTATAATGTAAGTGATAAGGGGAGCTAACTTGTTTCACAGACATTAATTGTAACTTTAAATTGATTTTTAGAAAAAGTATGATGTGGTGTTCTTTAATTAATAAATTAAACAGTAACAATCGATCAGCTTCTTGTCAGGCCACATTGCACCAAGCTGTTGTTGATAATTTTCCTTGAACAGCACTCCACCAAGTATTTTATTCCATACACATTCACATCTACTCATTTTAGAGATGTTTTTATCCAAAGAAACTTGCACGTTAGGCAAATACAATCCAAACATACAGCTATAACAAAACCCAGCTTTTCTTATATAAGTGCTATATTTCAGTGAAAAGTTTACAACCGCCTAGGACAAGTTGAAGAATAAAGAAATGAATGAAAGATGACATTTTATTTATACAAACACAGAATTGAGTGTGTTGGGTTTCATACAGATGTTCCTGTACTAACATAGTGGTCAAATAGTTCATGTTAATTTTTTTTTTCTTTAATAATATGAACTAATGAAATGATATTAGTTAAGTTTGTATCTTCCTTTCTGAATATAATAGAAATATTATTTGATAACTTGGATGAAACCCAACTGCCTCCAACCTCTAACATCCTCTAAATAGTTTTTGGATCCTCTTAGTTTGATATTCACCCACTCATTTTACCCAACATCTGTGCTCTAACTCTGCCAGATGTCATACACTGCCTTCTTCACATTAAAAGAGAAAGAGGGTCATGGGAAATCTGTAAATTCTTGCTTTTAGTTCTTTTCATAATATTTTTCAGATTTTTGTCTCATTGCAGGATACATGCACTTGTCCTTCCTAACTTCTTGTAATTATTTAAAGATAGTTTGGAAAATAAAGAGGTACAATTTCCATTTTTTGTCTTTAAAAAACATTTGGGATGCAAACTTTTCCACTGAAATGTATGTTCATTTCAGGACTGTTAAAAGCTGCAAAAACTGTAGATACAGATAGCACAATTATACAACTAAGTGACATAGGAATTAATTAAAGGGGTTGGTCTTAATTTCCAAATTGCCCAGTTGTGTGGAAAATATGGCAAACAGCTCAGCAGTTGAGATTCTTGCACTAGTGACTGAAAGGAGGTGAGTTTTTAAGTTCTAGGACTGCTAGAGAGCAACTGTAGAGCCCTTAATCAAGGCTCTTAGTCCTCAACTGCTGATCTGAGTGCTTGGACTGGATTCTACTTCAAGTCAGTTGGGACAACAGCATTTGCCAAATGAATAGCAACCATCTGGACTACAAGAAAACATATTTAAATGTCTCTCTGATCTCTCCAGTTCCGACTTATCTAGCTTTCGAAGTTTTTCAAAAATACAGATTTATACAAAGTCTGTACTCAACAGTCATGATGAATGAGTCAGTCATGTAATTTTCTTTTCTGTGTTTTTCGTCCATGTTAAGCCACTACGCTCGGCCCCGAGGCGTTCCGCTTCGACGGAGGCGAAGAGGCGACGGCCACCAGACTGAGTGATCGCTACTACATCCTGAGGCCAGAGGTCATCGAGAGCTACATGTACATGTGGCGTCTGACCCATGATCCCAAGTACAGGGAGTGGGGCTGGCAGGCAGTGGAGGTGAGAAGAAAAACATTCTGTAGTTACTGCTTTGTGGATCGATCTGAAGGTGTCATTCTCAGAGCTCCATAAAGGTTTAAGAGGGTTTTGGACCCAAAGGAATGGCATTTAGCAATTAAGTCGGTTATTTAGTTGTAATAATATGATAATTGGCAAAGATCTTCTCAATTATCATTATAATGTAATATGGAATAAGTAATAAGTAAGAAGTTTCCCAGGAACATAATCAATGACGAGGTGGTGTGATGCAGCCTGACATAAAGCAGAGTTACTGTTATCACCCCGAAGATTATTTTCCAATAACAGCATGTCGTGAAATGGTTTATTTTTCTTATACCACAGCAATTTACCAACAATTACAATTTCCTATTAATAAAAGACCATGTCATACTTTTTATCCATTTATACTTACAGTACATTCAATGGGTCTCATTTGTCAAGCTGGATATGAACGAATTTATTCGTAAATCATTCTTAGAAGCATTTACACAAGAAATTTGGTATTCATGAAAATCTTGTAATTTCAGAAAAAACAATCTTATCCTACTCATGCTCCTGAGTGTGTGTAAATTTATGCATAAGAAGATAAACTAATGTAAACCTCGACTTCATCGACTTCAAATCATATACGTTATATAAGGATTCAGTGGGTTGTGAAACCCAGTCGTTTATATTATTTCCATTAATTAAAGAATATGAAAAATAAAGAATGCGAGCCAACACAAACCCAGAAATTAATACAAATAAAACAAGTCATTTATACCAGTGATAAAAGAAGAAAAGCTGCTGTATAAACGGAGGACAGGCCGGTCTGTCTGTGTATCGCTGTAAGCCGAAAACAAAAGCCTCCGCTGATGGAAGATTAAGGTCCCGCTTATGAGGGAAACGATTCTTAAAGACTGTTATGATTTTTTTCATAGGATGAAAGCTGGCTTATAAATCCGTTCCGTTTGCCACAGCATCTTCTTTTAACCGTGCAATACTTCCAGCACATCAGCCGAGATACTTAATACGATTTTAAAAGAGCAGTTTCCCTGTGTGACGTGCTTGGTGTGCATGATCACCTGGGTACAGTGTAGATCTCACTTCACTTAATCCATACCCAATTCACCGTTTCTGTCATTTCTCTCTAAATATTGATTTTTTCATGTGATGTTCCACTGCAAAATATTTTATTGGCATAGAAGTGAGTCAAAATACCTTCCACTTCTGCCCTTCTGTCTTTATTGTTCATTTCGTCTTTCCAGCACTCTGTGCACTTGACCTTTTATGGAGTTTTGTGGGCGTCATGCACAGCAAATGCAGATGAGCTGTGTTGGGAACACGCGTTGCACTTTAGGGGTGATCAACATACGCATACAAGTAGGAAGAAAATCAGACTTTCTGAAACGTTTCTAAATCCGGCAAAAAAAATGAGTTTGGATTGGCTTACGCAAACAACTTTACTAAAAGATTGATAAATGAGGTCCATTGTTGTGAAACATCAACGAAACAAGTTCCGTAATCACATACATTATAGCAGCTATAAACAGTCGTTCCTTCACCAATCTCTGTTTTTTCTCTCTCTGAAATTTGTACCTTGTCATGTTACTGAGAAACCAGGTAGCACAAAGTCCTGAAGACTTTCCTGTGTCGAAAAACAAAGCACTGACACTGGAGACTCCTTCCAAACATGCAAAATAAATGTTTCCTTAAGGAAAACTTCACCATAACCATCACCATAGAAAATTAATCAACACCTTCTGACCAATCAGATTTGAGTATTCAGCGGCACTGTGGTGTAAAATGTATTATATAATGTATGTGTGTATGACACACATCCAGTTGAAAAACAGTGCAGAAAATGGCGCTGACTTTAAATCAGCTGATTTTACCGTCTGCTTTAAAAACAGGTGGCAGGTGGGCAAAGCGAGATTAAAAAGATCACGGCAGAGCATCTAACATGCCATTTATTCCCATTAGCTTTTGCAAATGAATGCTTGGCTAAAGTCAGTGTATTAATACAGCTCGAGCGTCTCTCTCTCTGACAGGATGACATGTTAATTATAAGGCGGAAGAGCACTGAAATAGATATGTCACGTTCATTTCCCAGAGAAACACAGGGGCCAGTCGTAATCACAGTGTAGATGTCTGCCATTGTTACGACTTAATAGCACCTTAATTTGCCATGTCAGCTCTTTTTTAGTCGCCTGTCAAATATGTTCCTCCTCTGACCAAAATGTACAGGACAGCATTCTCATGTTGTTTTTTGTTTTCTATTCTTTTAATGTAGTCACACTGGGAATTGATTCATTTATTAATTGTTAGCCGTGTCAGCAATTTTAAGAATGAGAGCATGTTTTTTGCAGGCACTGGAGAAATACTGCCGCACTGACGGAGGTTATTCGGGGATCAGAGACGTCTACGCTACTACGGTCAGCCATGATAACATGCAGCAGAGCTTCTTCCTGTCTGAAACTCTGAAGTGAGTGTTTGTGCCATCTCAGTGAAGTACACACACCTAGATTGTAATATAACCAAATGGTGCTAAAAGTGAGTGAAAGGTAATATTGCTAGCTTGCCATGTAGCTTAGCATGGCTGGCATTTAGTTTTTAGCCTAATGTATTGCTTCAACTACAGTAAAGTCTAGAATGCCTTTAAAAGAAATAGTAAACATGAATACAAAATTATTCTTATTAATACAGTTAGTTTTATTAATTAATTATTTTTTTAATAATAAATTGAATGAAAAATAATTCAATTAAGCATACATTTTAAGCACATAAAATTTACTTTTCAAAAAAAAGGATTCAAACTTAGTAGGAATATATGAAATACTAGGAATGTACTAATGTATTCTTTGCCTTAATAATTTTGTGTTATCAAAACAAGAAAAATATGGCATTTATCGTTTTCCTGTCAGATTGATTGATTGATTGACTGATTGATTGATTGATGCAGATATCTGTACCTGCTTTTCTCCGATGATGACCTGCTGCCGCTGGATGACTGGGTGTTCAACACTGAGGCTCATCCTTTACCCATCGTCCGCAAGAGCTGCCTAGAGGAGCACAGTGGCACCACACGAGACACTCAACACACACACCCAGTGTAACCTGCAATGGCACACCCTGACACACACACACAGCGAGGCAGGGCCTCGGTATCACTGGCCCTGCCGCAGCCTCTCGGCTCCTTTTCCTGTAAAGGATCTTGCGCTGCACGCTGTGATTGTAATATCTGAGCCGGGACATTCTCTGTGGACAATCAAAATGAAAATTACTTTTGTGACAAGAGCACCTTTGTTCCCTTCTTTCTTTCCTCTGTGAGGAAAATGGAATATTCTTCAGGCCCAGATTGGCGGGGTGGGCACCACCTCATTGTGGGCTACTTTGAGAGAAAGAGAAAATCGCTTCATTCTTCTTCAGCACTCTGTTATTTCTGTCCATCTTTTTACTCTTTTTTACAAGCTAGTGACAGGCAATTTGTGGACGATTTGTTTTTATTAATGACTCTTTCAAGTGATTTGCAAGCTCAAAAGAATAGAAAGCAACAAAACTCAACAGTACACATGCAAGTTACATTTTTTTTCAAGAATCAGTACATAACCCCGCTGCCATTACCCATTTTGCTTCCCATTTTCTTACCTGATTTTTGTCCCCATGTCATTATCCTATCCGCATCCTTATCTACATTCCACATACTGTTACCTGATTTGTACCCCATATGTTGTTACTTGATCTACCTTCCCAGTGTTCTGCATTCTTGGTGTCCTTGCCTGATCTGCAGTTGTAACTTGATTGGTCCCCCTCAATCTCTGTCCCTCTGTCATAACATGATCTACGTTTCAGTGTTGTTCCCCTGTGTTTTAACCCAATCTGCCTTACTTGTGTCATTTCCCAATCAACTCTTCCCTGTGGCATTACCTAATCCGTGTCCCCCACGCCATAACTCATTCTGCATCAGTTGTGTCATAACTCAATAAATATTTTCTACTGTTGGTACATTCCTTGTATCATTACTCAATCTATGTCCCCTGTGTCATTAGCCAATTTGTGTCTGTGGTGGCTTTACCATATCTGCCCCCCCCATTGTAACCCAATCTCATCCTGTTTTGCTACCCAATCTGTGTCCATCATGTTGCTACTCAATCAATGTCCTTCCTCTTGCAACCCAATCTGCATCTACTGTGTTGCTACACAATCTGCAACACCTGTGTTGCTACCCAACCAACCCAAGCACTCAATCTGTTTCCCTGTTACTTGATCTGCATTCCTTGTGTCTTTAATCAATCTACGTCGCCTGTATCACTAGCCAGTCAGTGTCCATGGTGACGTTACCATATCTGTTTCCCCCTTGTTGTAACCCGATCTGCATCCTTGTGTCATTACCCAGTCTGCATCCCCCTTGTGATTACCCAATCTGTGCCCACTGTGTCACTATTCAATTTGTCCCCATATCACTACCAAATCTTGAAGATTTTCACTAGTTTTCACATAGAGTTCATTCATCAAACAAACAAACAAAAAATCTAATCTAAAAATATAGATTTTTAGATTAAAATGGTTCATTCACAAGAATTAAATCACAAAAGCGTGACTAAATGTCCATCATTATAACTTACACAATCTTTGGCCAACGCATTTCAGGCATCCTTATTCTGATTTTTCTTTGCTTTTTTCTTTTTGTGTTTTTGTTTACTTTTCAGCCAAGCCTAGGTGTCTGAAAGCTTTGGGAGGCGAATAAAAAAAAAGAAAATTCAAAGGTGGTTTTGAAATATTGTTTTGTACAATGTTTCCTTTGAACAGTATCAGAAGCTGAGTGTATATGAGAGTAGAGAACTAAGAGAGCTTCAAGCATATCATGCTTCAAAGACCAGCATCAGCAAGTTCAAAAAGGTACATAGGGGAACACACACATACACATATGCAGAGCGCACACACAAAGAGCAAGAAGTGACACAACACACAAACCAAGTCCTCTAGGTCCCTTCATCTCTGCCCGAGCAGCTGCACTGAGTATGTTGAGTTTTATTCACCACCGTCCACCGCATTGCAGGAATGTGCTGTACATAACCAAATGAGTGTGACTGTGAGTGACCTGTATTGTTAATCTGTTAATCTGCCCTGGTTGATTGCCCTCACTCTAATTTTTTTCTCTCTATCTTCTCATACTTCTCATTTCCAGTTTTTTTCCCCATTCCTTTAAATGATTCTTATGTACAATTGTATTCTTTCCTTTCATTTGATTCCCTCAGGTGTTTCTGGAAAAGGAGAAATTTTGATGATTATTGTTACTTATTACTTATGGTATGAATTATCCTTGTTGATTTGACTTATCTTTCAATGTTGTTGTATATTTTCAGATACTGGTTCAAAAATATATCTGTGCAACTTTATACATTTAAAATAACTGCACAAACCTTTTGAGTCTGCGTCTTTTTATTTGTATCTATAATTGTTTTTAGCTTCATGTCAGTTTATTGATTGCACTATGTGCAAATGCAAGTGTTCATAATGGGTGTAGACGTTATTAGGGAAGTTCTACTAATCGTAGCCGTAATAAACAGATGGGGGTCATTGATACTGGATTCAAGTATCAGTCCAATACCATGCTCATTTACCTGTACTCGTAAAAATGCTCCTGTATCAACATCTGATGCCATTAACATGTGACTTAAGCCTAGTGTACGTTTTTGTCCTAATGAACAGATGACACAAAATGACAGATCTGAACATAACTCAGACTGCAAACTGTCGTCTTTGAAGATATCAGGAGTAGGAACTCCAGCAATTCTGCAATACAGGTAACCTGATAAAATCCTAAACATAAAACGCAGCACAAGGAGTTCATTGCAGCAATCACTGGCTAGACGTGTCAATACCTAATCTGCATCACCCATGTTGCTACCCAATCTGCGTCCCCTCTGTTGCTACACAGCCCCCGTGCCGCTACATTCAATGTCATTACCTAATCTGTGTCTCCCATGTTGCTACCCAATCTGCATGCTCCTCACTGCCTGAAAATTTTCAAAACTGGTAAAATGCAGACCTAGTGAACTCCCTCAGAACTTCATACACCTTGGATGTATGAGCAAAAAGAACAGACTTGGTGACACGGAACAATAAACTTCCTTAAAAAGCCTTATACTCCACAACTGAGGACATTTAAAGGGATCTGTAATGTCTGTTTGTTAATGATGGCTGTCCTACTGTGACTGCCTTTCATATGTTAATTTGCAGGGTGATGGGTGCTTGTTTTGTTCTCAGACTGCAGGAGGGAGATGACTAAGGCCCCGTTCACACCTGGCATTAACATGCATCCTGGGTGATCGGATCACAAGGGGCAGCCGAGATGCATAGCCCTTCACACCTGGCATTATGAATGCATCTCCAGTGGCCACTTGTGATCATATTTCATACATCATTTCTGATGGAGAAAGGCTGTCATGCACATTTTTATGCACATTTATTTACAGGCTGTTTCAAAAGTTTTAATTGTAGGGTCTTCCGCTGTATTTATTTTGAGGCAGAAATATCTCGTGAATCATATCTCATGTACCTGTATGGACTGTTTTAGACGTTTCAATCGCGTGGTCTGCTAACAAAAGAATTAGAGATGATGAATGAAGCCATGAAAAGTCTTTCATCTTTGCTGTTATAGCATCGCCTTTATCCATTAGCCTAGCGGCACAGAGCTATACCATTCAGCATTTCCAAACAGTCTTACAATGATTACATAGTTTCTGGCTAGGGCAATGACGCAGTCGATCAGGAGGTCCTTCATTGCTGTCTAGGACGCATTGAGACGCATTCACGTTCAGACTACAAATGGGATGTGGCCATATGTGTCCCAGACTACCTCCGAAGGTGGTTTGAGTGATTGGATCACAATGGGTCTTCATCGCATTTGACCCCTTCACACCTGTGTACTCAGCGCTGACCACTTACGGTCCGATCACCCAGGACACATTTCAATGCCAGGTGAGAACAGGGCCTGGAAGCCAGATAATAAACATTTAAAAACAAAAAAGACATTTTAAAGCTGTAGATATATTTCTTTCATACATACATACATACATACATATATGTGCTAAATTGTAGCTATGGAGGTGGATGGTTTTGGGTTTGAACTCCCCTGAAATATTTTAAGACAGTACCAAATGGTTATTCATGGATGGTAAACATAACACACAGCATAGTTGATTATACACAGTATATCATCATTACAAATGCATCACTTTTTTAACCACAATCAATCAAATAAATCCTCAACACTTTAAATGCATTAAAAAATGCTACCCTACTCTACTGGAGGTTTACTGCAGGAGGAGAAAAGAAAGGCAGATCCGATTTTAGAAGTTATAAGATTTACAAGTTAGCATGTAAGTTCACAATATATATTGGCTACTGTGGTGATGAAAATATTTATAGTTCTGCCATAGAGTTTACGACCAAGGTAGAGGATTGAACTTGTACAGGAATTTGTGTGCCTCAAGCAGGTACTCTGTGATTGAGGTAGCAAGAGAAGTATGAAAAGCCAAAATTGTTCAGTGTACTGGAGTGTTATGACATTTGTGAGAATGTTAAAGTGCCTAGCTTTTAAATGTTCCTGTTTTTTATAAAAGTGACTACATTTGAATTTTGCTGATGGTTTTGCCATAGTGTTTACCACCGAGGTGGAGTCCTGAACTTGTACAGCAGCTTGTTTGCATCAAGACAGGTACAACATGACAGAGGTAGCAAGGGAGGAATGAAAAGGCACAAGTGTTAAGCATAGTGGAGCAACATGACTTTTGTAAAAGGTTCACTTTCCTAGACTTTAGGTTTGGTTTGACTGTTGCATATAAGTTCACAATTGTGTCTAGACTTTAGTTTTGTTGCTGCTTTCAGTATAGTGTTTAGCTCAGAGGTAGAATCCTGATAGGCAAAGGACCCTGTGAGCCTCCGCAGGCAGAAAAAAAGGAGATTGTCCTCCTCAGAGTGGGTACACAATGATTAACATAGCAAGAGAGGTATGAAAAAACACAACAGTTTAGCATAGTTGAGCAACATGACTTTTGTAAAAAAATAAAAAATTCAAGTGTGTTGCATTCTTTTTTTTTATTTACCAGCAGCTTGTGTGCCTGCAAACAGGTACACCATGATTCAGGTAGCAAGAGAGGTAAGAAAAGACAAAGCTGTTTAGGATAGTAGAACGGATTGTTGTAAGTTCAACTACCTAGGCTTTAGAATTTCTTGTTCTGGACCAGTGTGGCTAACCTTTAGTTTTTTCCATAGTCTTAACCACTGAGGTAGAGGCCTGAACTTGCACAGGAGTTTGTTTGCCTCAAGTCAGGTACTCCATGCAAGAGAGGCAAGAAAAGACAAAAGTATGCAGCATAGTGGAGTGTTACAATGAAGTGCCTAGCCTTTAAATTTCCCTGTTCTTTAAAAGAGTGACTAACCTTTAATTTTGCTGCTGGTTTTGCCGTAGTGTTTATCACTGTGGTTTATCCTGAACTTGTACAGGAGCTTGTTTGCCTCATGACAGGTACTCCATGATCGAGGTAGCAATAGAGGTAAGAAAAGACAAAAACTGTTCAGCATAGTCAAGCAATATGACTTTTGTAAATTATTTAAATATCTAGCCTTTACGTTTTCTTTGTTTTTTATTTACCACAATAACCATAATAACCTTAATTCTGCTACTGACTGTTCAACCACAGAGATAGAATACTGAACTTGTACAGCAGCTTACTTATCTCAAGACAGGAACCCCATGAATGAGGTAGCAAGAGAGGTAAGAAAAGACAAATGTGTTCAGCGTAGCAGAGTGTTATGACATTTGTGAGACTGTTGAAGTGCCTAGGCTTAAATTTCCCTGTTCCCTGTTAAAAGCGTGACTAATGCTTTAATTTTGCTGTAGTCTTTATCACAGAGGTAGAGTCTTGGACTTGTACAGGAGCTTGTTTGCCTCATGACAGGTACAACGTAGTTGAGGTAACACAAGAGGTAAGACAAGACTGAACTTGAGGAAAAAAGTTCAAGTGGCCTGTTTTGAACTTTTTTTCCCTCTCTTTTCACTATAGTGTTTAGCTCAGAGGAGGAATCCTGTTTGGTGAAGGAGTCTGTGGGTCTCAGAAGGCAGAAACAGGAAATTGTGTCCATCAGGATGAGTACACACAGTGATTAACATAGCAAGAGAGGTAAGAAAACACACAACTGTTTAGCATAGTGTATTGACATGACTTTTTTTTTTTTATTAAAAGTGCCTTGCTTGTTGAAAAATATTATATTAGCAAAATGAAGCTTCCCAGTTCTTTGGTAATTCCTTGCAGATAGTAATTCTTCCACGAAACCGTATCACTGGGACAGTTACAGAGTAATGCAGGCAGTAAAATTGCTGAATGTTTATCACTTGCAGGAAATGTACAAATAATTACTTGTACAAAAGTAGATCAGTGTATGTGAAGCTTTCTTTGCTCTCATTAATCCGTGAGTGGAATAGAACCGCTTTTAAAGATATAAAAATGTTTAAGTTATGTAATATATTTGTACATATTTTTACACTGTCATCTTTCACGTAGGCCAGTTTTTAGAGAAAGTGGAAAAATAAAACAAGAACATTATTATGAAACAAAAGGCTGATTGAACACAAACCTGGCAACCAAATGTAACGTACCGCAGTCTGAACCGTTGGAACATTCCGACATCAGGTCTGACTCCACTCCATGGACTTTTTGTTCTTGGGATCCCCTGGCTATTCTTCCTAACCTCTGAGGTGCCATGAAACCCTATTTTGAGAACCACTGACATAGGTTAAGGATGTCGTTTGAAGCATGTCCTATATTCATAATAATAATAATAATAATAATAATAATAATAATAATAATAATTATAAAGCAAACACAGGCACATCGCTGAACAATTTCTTTTCATGAACAATTCCCCTCAGCTTTAAGGTGATTACATTTCAGCCACAGCACTTTCATCTCACCAACACCACCATCTCACCCTAATGCTAATCAAAGAAGGAAAGGGCAAATCTATAATACTGGCATGTATCAATCCTCAGGTATCAACCCTGTAGTATCGATCCTGGCATTTTCTTTTGCGAGTCGATGCTCACCTGAAAACACATACCCAATATTTCTTTTACTATTCCAAATGAAATTTAATGTGTATCTAATGCATTAACTGGAACTGTTGTAGTAAATGACTTTGTAGTGTTGGAGGCATGCCAAGGGATAGACACACACACATACACAACGAGAATAGAAGGACATTGTTAGGTGTTATGTTTACTGCTGTAAGTAAGGAATAAAACACTTGGGGTCGTGGTGTTATAGGAAAATAATCAACAAGAGGGTGGTGTGTTGCTGCCTGTGGCAAGGCAGAGTTATGATTACTACCTCAAAGTAGTTTTTTTTATCCGATTATAGTTACGTTTAATGTTGTGGAGCATCAAAAAAACCCAAGTTACTTTCTGTTATCAGTTACATTATAACAGTTATAAAAAGCCATAACAAGCTGCATATTTTATCTTATTAACTTCAAGAGCGAAAAAAAAGAGGGTGGGTGAGGAAACGACTGCTTATAGCTGCTATAACATAAGTGCTAATAGGAACTGACTTCTTTCACAGACCTTCCAAAACAATAAATGTATATAATATAAGGTGTAATTCTTTAATAAATAAAAATATATTAGTTGCTGTGGTATAAGAGGAATAAAACACTTCGTAATGTGTTGTTAAAAGAAAACAATCAACTTAAGGGTAGAGACAGAAACTCTGCACACTTGTTGTGTTTTATTCCTTACAGAATGATTATTAGAAGTTTCATTATGGGTATCAGGATACTAGCGTTTGTATTACTTGGCAATGAATCGATAGTATCATCAATTCCTAAAGCAAATTCCACAAGATAATCTATGTTTCCCAAACATTTCTTCAAAGTTAAATTAATTCTAGCTAGTAACATTTGTGGAAAATTGATGTACAAGTGTATACAGGTTCTGCATTACAAATAAGAGATGTTAGAATAAAAAATATCGCAAGTTTAGCTTATTCAGTAGCTAGATAAACGTCTGCTAGCTAATACGTTAACTAATCATTAGCTTATAGTGCAATACTAGAAATAGTACAACCTTAAAGAAATATAATCTCAATGTGCCTAACTTTGAATGAGAAGACTCATTAGAAAGGGTTCTGCTGTGTATGTTCTAGGATGTAACATGATGTAACACTAAAATTAGACATGAGACAGACAGAACCATCCATCCATGCCGTATGAAGCAATACTGTGACTTGTTTTTATCAAGACATTGTGTAAATGTCACTTGCTTAATAGTCACTTGCTTAATTAACGAGTAAATATATAAATAATGAATAAGACAGCAATGAAATCTGTGCACTTGTTTACATGTGAAAAGTATATTACAGATTTAATTGATGAGCAACTAGTTTGATGATAGCTTAGCATCCACTAATTAGGGTAAAAAAAAAAATTAATGGCCCACTGTAGTCATGTGACTTCTTAAAGTGCTTCAGATTCATCACACCCTCGAGTTTGAGGCGTTAGATCGCTTGCATTAATTGCGCATTTATGAATAGTGGAGTGTTACTGCGTTCAGGGCTAATTCATGAAGTCATATGTCTCTCATTTGTTTTCTGAGTAATTAGGTTATTTTGTCAGGGAATATATTAATGAAATATGGCGTTAGTGCCTAAAGCAAGTCATCCTGAGGCAACATTTAAGTCCATTAGAATATTTTCTGGGAAAGGGAGAGAGTATTTAGATTATTTAACACCAATTTAAAATACACAAGTGGCTTAGCTTGTTTTAGGTCAAATACATTTTTAAACATGTCCAGATGTGACAAATCACATCCTAGTAAAGTTTTATTAAGGGATCACAAAATTTTAATTGCTTGTCATCTCAGTAGTTAATGTTGATGACTACGTTTAGTGTTGGGATGGAATACTGAAGGTCACATTAGCTAGCTAGCTAAACAGAGCACAGAGCCAGGGATACGGTAGCTAGATTGCATGAGCTTGTTGTTAGGTCGCTAATAAATTTCACAATATGTTAGCAAGTTTGGTAGCAGTTTCTAATGCTAATGTGTTAATGTGTTCCTGCACAGAAACTGCTTTACAGCACATTGTGATAAATGAATTGTTTAGAAAAGGTTGTATACATGGTTGTTACTTTGGTAGATTTGTGTATATGGTTAGAGACAAGTTTTAGAAACTGTAAGGGTTAAAAAAAAAAAAACTTGCAAGGGTTCCTTCTGACTGACTTTTTTTTACTAGCAAATGTCATTATGTTACACATAGTAAGTCCTCTTTGTCCATGTATATGTGTGTGTGTGGTGTGTGGTGTGTGTGTGTGTGTGTGTTTTCCACGGTCAGATCTTAGCATATCCATGTTCTCAGCTCCCCCTACAGGTCGGGTGCAACTACATGCCATTTCTCCCGCCAGGCGGTGTATATGTGTTTAAGTGTGCTTGTCTTGATACCTAAGTTCACTTAATGCATGTGTGTGTAAGAGTGTGTGTGTGTGCATGTTTTACATGTGCCTTTGTATGCGTAATATATATGTGCATATATACAGTACTGTGCAAAAGTCTTAGGCACCCTATTTTTTTTAGCACAAACTTTGTTATAGATTTATTTTATACTTCTACATTATCGAGTCAGTACAAAAACATTTTAGATTTCCAAACATTAGTTTTCTGGCACAAAACTGAATTTTACAATAAAGAAAGCAGCATATTACATAAGAGACCACTTTTCAGACAAAAAAAAAATCATGAAGGCTGCTGGGTTTTGCTGCAAAAATAAGAAGGAAGTGCAACAGACAAAGACTCCAGAAGAACTGTGGCTGCTTCTGCAAGATGCTCAATAAAACTTACAGCTCATTTTCTTATAAAACTGCACACATTGTACCTGAAACTACTACTATTTTTTTTTTTAAACCAAAGGGTCGTCACACCAAATATTGCCTTTGTTTCATTTATTACTGTTTACTGCCCTTTATAGTATTTTTTAATGTAAAAACATTTAATTTCATTATTTTTGAAGGCATCTTTGCTCTACAGCATTTCTTTGTATGTGCCTAAGACTTCTGCACAGTCCTGTATATATGTATATATGTATGTATGTATGTATGTTTATATATATATATATATATAGAGAGAGAGAGAGAGAGAGAGAGGAGGGGGGGCAATTTGCTGTATGCAATACATTATTTAGGCTATTATGGTTAAATGTTGGTCTGAAATAATTTGACTACTTTTTCCCCAAATGACACTGATACAAAACTTATCAAATGAACCACAGGAAAAAGATCTGGAAGAAATATCTGAGATGGTCAGACCCCTTAGAGAACCCAATGAAAAGTATTTTGGTTTGCTAGAGGATTATTTTGCCATTGCAGGTGTTTGCGATATCAGTATTACAAAGGCTAATGATCCAAAGAAAATTAACAATATATTCTGCAGCACACACACACGCACACACACACACACACACACACACACTGCATACACTGCATACACTTCCTACTCTCTCACTCAATAACCAGGGAAACAGGGACAGAATGCATAATGTATAACTCTTCCTCTCTCTTCCTCTCTCTCTCTCTCTCTGGGCTGAAGTGTAGACTGTGCGTCGTGTTCTGCCCTCCTGTCTCAATTCCGTCTCTCTGCTTTCACGCTTTGTTGAACATAGTTATTTTCCCACAGGGTTCCTGTGTGTATGAGAGGAAGGAGAAAGGAAGAGCAATTTCAGACAACACCAATCCACATTTGTTTCCTGTAGAGAGAACTGGTGCTAATCTCAGTGACAGACAAGATGCCAAAGAAGTCTCTTGGTTGATGATATTAAATTGTATGCTTTTTAAGAGTGTGTAAGAAAAGTGGTGTCTATTTCTCAATATGTGATGTATAAACATAGGATACAGTTAAAGCAGTCGGGCTTCCAATATGATATGACTTAAATCTGGTATAATTTCAGATCATATCAGATTGGTGTGCTTTGAAGCATGGTACAATAGAGTCATACTGGCTGTCCCAAAAACATTCTGACGAGTGTGTCACAGTCAGAATTTAATAAACCAAAACTCACCACAACATAAAAAACTGAACAGAAGATATCTGAGGAGAAAATTTAAAGCAAAGGCCAAAAGTAATCCTCAAATCAAACAGGTTTTTTCAGAGAGTCATAGTAACAAAGCTCACTAAAGCACTAACACTGGTTTGGACCTGGTCTATAAAGCCTGTCGACAGAAATCAGTCCGAGTAACTTGGGGAAGTGTCAGCCACTGCAAAGTTCCTGGGTCCTGCCCGGTGATGGCAAGATGAAGCTTCACAAAGCGCTGAAGGTTGAAAAATGATATTTTTTTCCCCAACGCTTCTAGTGCTCACTAGAAGCCTCTAGTGGACAAAAAAATATAGGCATGTACACTGTTTTTAGATGACAGCACTGCATGTGAAAAACCTGGACAAGTAAAAGCCTAAAAGAAATAAACAGCTGATGTATCTTTCTGTATGTTGATATAGCTTATAATGTTATTGGTTGCATCAACTTGTGTTCCTTTTAGAGGTCAGTGATGAAATCAAGTCTGTAAGATTAAAATATAAAAAAGAAGACTGTGACAGTGTTTATTTAGATGGGCAGTCAATGGGGATTTGAGAGTGAATATGTTTGTACATGGTCAGAGCATAGACTATTTGAAACAAGCCACCAAAACTGGACCCATTTTTGAAGCAATACCTAAATGAAGCATCATCAATGACACCATTACAAGAAAACACTATCATCAATACGGAAAGCAACATGCGTGTCAAAGCTCTGATACCAAGAATATCATCAATAGTCCTGCCTTTCTGCTTGGTCTGTTGGTGGCCCCTACCAAGTTGGTGGAGCATCTATCTCACTCATGCACTTTCTGTAACCACTTTACCCTGATCATGGTTGCAGCGGATCCTGAGCCTATCCAGAGCATGTAGCAGGGATACATCTTGGATGGGATGCCAGTCCATGAGAGGGCACCATGCACATACACATTCACACCTAGGGGCAATTTATTGTAGCCAGTCCACCTACTAGCATGTTTTTGGGAGGTGGGAGGAAACCGGAGAACCCAGAGGAAACTGATGTGGAAATGGGGGGAATGTGCAGAGAAACACACACAGGTGGTAAACCAGGGGTCTCTAATCTTATCCACAAAGGGCCGGTATGGCTGCAGGCTTTCATTCCAACCAAGCAGGAGCCACAATGATTCTACTTGTTTAATCAATTCATCCTGGTCTCCAATCAACTATCAAGTGTGCCTCCAATTTGGCTGGAATAAAAGCCTGAAGCCACACCAGCCCTTTGCAGATAAGATTGAAGACTTATGCAGTAAACCAAGCTTAAGATCAAACAAGGGACCCTGGAGCTGTGAGGCAGGAGTGCTACCCACTGTACCATCACTTTACCCATTAACTCTACCTGCTACCAGACATTTACAAAATGCTAGATATGTGAACAGGAGCAGGTATAAGGTCTGAAAAATTTGAGGATAAAAATAATAGCTTCAGAACACAGCCTTATGGAACTGATTAGGACAGGGATGTCCGATTCTTTCTGCAAAGGGTTAGTGTGGCTGCAAGTTTTCATTACAACAATCACACCAGTCAGGAGCCACACCTGATTTCACCCATTTAATCGGTTAATCTGTTGGCCTTCAATTGCAATCAGGTGGGGCTCTTGCTTGGTTTGAGCAGAAAACTGCAGCCACCCTGACGTTTTGTGGATAAGGTTGTATAACCCTGGATTAGGGAAAAAAAAGTCAAAGACAACAACAAAAGTGGGTCTGACTGGATAACTTACCCATGGTTTGAGTCCATGTGTCCTCTTGTCTTCAAAAACTCCAAAGGCAAACTTTGCTGAACCAAATCCATTCTTAAGGTAATATTTTAAGTTCATTCACTCATCTGGTGGATTCCTATCCCGGAAACACTGGGCATCACTAGGGGCAGTTTGGCATAGCTAATCAACCTAATGTCATGTTTTTGAGACGCGGGAGGAAACCAGACAACCCAGAGAACATCGAAACCACGAAGTAATCCGAGTCGAGGACCCTGGAGCTGTGAGGTGGGATTATGCCTCCCATCCCTCTAAATTGAAATTGTGGCATTATAAATGTGAAATGCTGCTTCTGTGGTTGCAGTATGTTAGTCACAAGAACTGTGGCTCTAATGTTTCATTTCCACACCAGACTTCAAAAGGGTATGTTCCAACAAACAACTACTGATACCAAACCCCGCTTCCTGAATTCTCTGCTTCATGTAATGATGATTCCTCTTATTAGATCTTGTAAGTCATATTCTATATTGAAAATGTTCATCTTTAGTTAAAATACAGCTCACTTTTATCCTCCACTCCTCTTTAGACAGAAGGAATGTTGTATTTGAATTTCTGCACCAGTGTGACGTTCATGGACGGATGCCCAGCCCGGCCACCTGATTTGGGCTTCGTGCCTGAGATTAGCAATGCACTAATGAGAGGAACGAGAGAACTAGAGTGAGCTGGCAGCGGCTGTCTAGCAGAAGGAAGGAGAATCCGTCTGTTGGGAACGAATCCCGCATTCTTAAATCCTCTCTCCGTCTGCTGCCACTTCGTCGTGCTGCCTTTTGCCCTGTTAGGGTTTTCCAGAGATTTGGCTCACATTGCTTTACACTTAGCACCAAAGCTTACTGTACATAGTAAGCACCTCTTTTTCCTTTCTTATTCCTGAAGATTTTTTTTTAGTATTAGAAGGTCTTGTTTCGGTCGGAGCATTTTCCACCAGCAGAGTGGCTTAATATTGAACTGCAAGACTTGGTTTTGGGAAAAATTGATCCATTTCTTATAAACCAGATTGTCTAAAACTTTTGTCTCATAATATCTATTAAAGGGAAACATGGCTAGTGTGTCTATGTATAAGCCAAAAAATTGTCAGTGGGTTTTAAGTCTGGCACTTAAATGCTGGAATTATCTGGTTCCGGAGATCAGGACTAGCTTCATATTAGCTCCATGTTTCTGGAAAATGGATCAGCACTAACACCATGTTCCTAGAAAATGATTATGTGAATTAAGATGTTTTTCTGGAAAATGATTATATGGAGTAGCTTCGTGATTCTGGAAAAAGGATCAGGACTAGCTCTATGTTTCTAGAAAATTATTATGTGGACTAGCTCCATGTTTCTAAAAATTGAACCAGTACTAGGTCCAAATTTCTGGAAAATGGGTCAGGACTAGCTCTGTGTTTCTGGAAAATGTATCAGGGGCTGTATGTATAAAACTTCTCAGAAATGCTCTTAAGAATATTCTTAAGCTTTGACTCAAGTGTAAAAAAATTCTTAGTAAAAAGTAGGACTTGTGTAAGAGTAGGAGCTTTTTATAAAGAAGCTAAAAGCAACTTTCAGCAAAGTCTAAGACCGACTCTTGTGCTGACTGAGGTTGCATTTAAGTGTTGTGAGCTAAGGACTACAATGATGTCAACCTGAAATGGCTGCCCTCAAACTCTGAATCAGCCAATAGTGAGCCTGCAAGGGTAAAGTCACAGCAGCATGACACCATTCATTCATGATTTAATTAAAACATTGAAACAATTATTTTAATAATTTTAAATATATTTTAAAAACCTGCTTTGCATTATGTGCAAAAATATTACGAATAAGTACATGCATTTATTTTACACAATTTTGCACAATTTTAATAACGAGTTTCAACACATGAAAAATGGAATGCTATTTAAGTAACTAAGTTGATGAGTCACATCATTCTAAATTGCACTCACAGCTGTATATAATGGAAAGGCCAAAGTTGCTTATCTTAAAAAATGGAATCAAAATGAATACCTTGATGATTAAGCTTTTATCGTTTTATCAACTCCCTGATGTCAATTCCAACACATTCTTTCTTTGGAAAGTGCATGGTCTCCGCCTCTCTGCTGCCATCTTGTTACTCCTAACTAGGTTAGGATACCTCTCCAGCACTCTTAAATAATTTAGGAGCTGAGACCTAGTCTTAACACTTTATGAACCTTTATGAATCACACTTATTCTTACGTCTAGGAATAAGACTAAAATTACATCATTCTTAGGATTTTGACACACTTAAGACTTTATACATATAGACACATGGCCCCTGGACTACTTCCAAATTTCTGGAAAATGTGTCAGGACTAGTTTCAAAATTCAGGAAAATGGGTCAGGACTATTTCCAAATTTTGGGAGAATGGGTCAGGAATAGCTCTGTGTTTCTGGAAAATAACAGCGCTCTAGCGCTAGTTCCATATTTCTGGAAAATGATTATGTGGACTAACTCCATCTTTCTGGAGTATAAATCAGGACTAGTGCTGAATTTCTGGAAAATGGATGAGGACTAGTCTATGTTTCTGGAAAATGATGGACTAGCTCCATGTTTCTGCAAAACGGATCAGGACTAGTCTGTGTTTCTGTAAAATGATGATGTGTATCACAGAAATGGCTCCCCACATGCCCAAACTAATGCCCATTTACCCAGACTGTACCGCCCCTGGCCCCTCAGCCATACCGAGCGCCAGTCTGTCATCTTCCTGTGACAGAATGATTAAAAACAAAGCCTATACTGTGCAACACTTCAGGTCTAACTCTGTTTTTCAGCACTAAAGCCTGAAACCAATAACAGGTCTTTCTTGCGATATATTAGAATGGCAGAGTTGTGACTGGAGTCTGCTCTTGCCTGACAGTTCAATCCTATTGGAGAAACAAATTGAATTGATAAACCTGAGCAGCAGTTAACGAAAAGTCCCAGTCTCACACTTTACTGCCTGCATTAATGCTGTCTTTCATTTTTATATCAACTCAATCGCTGCCAGGTAACTGCAGTGAGCAAATAATTATCTCAAAAGCATTGTTTTAAATCCAGATTTCTGTATTGTTAATCATGATGTTAAAAAAGGCTCTTGGCATTGTATCTGAAATCTGCCTAGACCCAAGACTGAAAAATATTGAAAATGTTGTCAGCAAATAATATGTTTTTAGCTGTGAAAATAAGCTTCTGAACATCTGAGTCATTAAAATCAATGCTTGTGTAAAAGGCACCAAACAAATATTTTTATGCACTTCTCAGTAATTTGTTATTAACCATGATGAGAGATGTATCAGATCAGAGATGTATGAGAGATGGGATCAATAAAGTATATCTATCTATCTATCTATGATGAGAGAATTTAAAAAATAATGTAATGACAGTCTAAACCTATTCCTAACTCTGCCACTTTCTTAGGGTGGTTGCTCGCAGTGGATGCATGACACCATAAACTTGTATACATAAAAATCTTTACTTTTCATTTGTCACAAAACAAAATAAATCGAACATCAAGCATAAGAAATATGTACAAGAAGTTTCAAAATAAAACATAATTCTAATAAACACGATAAACACGATGACTACAGTGAATACGGTCAGAAGTCTGTCTGGGACCACACTTCTTCTTCACTTCAGTTCTATATTCAAATCAATGGTTATTCAAATTAGATATGCGATGTTTTGTAAAGGGGGTGGTCTTTATATAATACCCAGGCATATATTCTAAATAACATTTTCTTATAAAATCAAACACAGAATATCAGTTAATCAATAAATAATATGAACTTACATAAAATTATAAATCTTAAAATATTCAAACTACAATAATTCCTTATATGGCTATAACAAATAACATGGTGAGCAAAAAAATGAAACTTAATTTAGGATTAATAAGCAGGACCTCAGTTGCGTGAGGTAACTATCTTTTGCTAGTGTTTTCTCATTATTAGCAAAGTTAGCATTTTTATTCATAACGTAGTGTAGCTACAGTGATTGCGATGTCAAGAGTCCACATCGATTCTGTATCTTTATCCCCAGCTCAATGTTTTGTGCTCAAGGGTACATTCAAAGTATACAGAGCACAAGGTTTGTTGATGTTTTTGGATCTTGTTACTAGCACCCCTAGCAGCTGTTTTGCTAGCAAGACTTAATTACGGTCATGCTAGTTTTAATCCTTAATTTTCATCACTATCCATTCAATTTTTCCATTCTCATTTTCTTTATATTGTATATTTTCACAATTCTGAATTATATTGGTGTGAAGAAATATTATTAGGCACTGACGTGGTTACACACTGGTGCAGAATGTGACAATCAAATCTTGCTAGCCAAACAGTTACTAGCATTTCTTCGATTAGCAGACACATCAACAAATGATGTGCTCTTGAATGCACTCTTGAGCAGTAAAAATTTAAATGTAGCCAGAATTAATCTGGACTCCTGACATCGGAATCATGGTAACTACCCTACACTGGGATAGAAATGCTAACCTTGCTAATAATGAGAAAACACTAGCAAGAGTTACCTCAAACAGTTGAGGTCCTGCTAATTAATGTAAGCTAGGATTCTTTTTCTGCTAACAATGTTGTTATTTTTGTCATTCTTTCATTATGATTTAATAATAAGTGAATTAAAAAAGAGAAAAAAACATGATATTGAAAAAAAAGTTTTCTATCCAATGTGTATCCACCTCAGTGTATAATAACATTTCTTCACATGGTTATAATTTTGTGTAAATAGCACAAATACACTGGACAGTGATGAAAATGCAGAGTGAAAACAAAGTGCAAAGCAGATGTGGGATTAACCTTTAATTCTATCAAGGTAATTTACTTAACAGCACTCTCCCTCAGGCCTGAACATAAACTTCCATTATTCCCCAATAGGGGCTCGTGAGTTATAGGTTTCATTACCAGTTAATGTCGTAAGCGTTTAAGAGGAAACAAGAATAAAACAATGGCTTTGTAGGCAAGATTTATTTAAATTTCTTATAGTTCATTACACATTGGAGAATAATTCCTCCTGATCAGGTTTGCAAGCCTCCTGATATGAGTTTGTTTCCTGCATGTAAAACTACTGAAGAACTGAAATCTGCAGCTCTGTTTTAAACATGGTGGACTGAGGGGTCATTCT
Organism: Pangasianodon gigas; assembly: GCA_022758105.1. Taxonomy (NCBI): domain Eukaryota; kingdom Metazoa; phylum Chordata; class Actinopteri; order Siluriformes; family Pangasiidae; genus Pangasianodon; species Pangasianodon gigas. The sequence continues at coordinate 4,674,972 of CM040475.1, forward strand.
GAGGTCACTGAAGTACAAATTTTCAGGTGTGTACTTGAGGTGTTTCTGTTTCAATAGACAAAAATTCTACTTGACAGCTTTGTTGTGCCCTTATTCTATCACTAACAATCCTGTATCAATACAATCTGTTCTTTAGAGCATGACGAAAACCAACGAGCCCTCTGTGGCCCCTGAGGCAGCCATACTGTGAAGCTCAAAGAGCACTACTTAATCAGTGACAGCCATTCCAAATGGCGACGTACAGCACTAATTAATTGGGTTGAATATTATACAGCTTCAAAAATGCACTGCTGGGATGGCAGCACATCGTGCAATCATGATGGAGACTCAATGAAAAATTAAATGGAAACTACAGCCAATAGTAATGCATACAATAAATAATGACACTCAATTTGCAGGCAACTGCAGCTCAAGTGCACTGATCAGCTTGTTTGTACAATAAGATTGAATTGTCAACTTGTCTCAATTTGTCCTTCTAATATATCTCAAGAAAGACTTTGATATTGGGTTCAATGTTTTAAAAATCTAATGGCAAAAACCATAATGGGAAAAAAAATCCATTCTTCGGTGCCTCATACCACCATCGGATTTGTTAAAACTCAATTCTATTCATAATTCAAAGGCATTTCTAGATTTTTTTTTTTTTAAATAGCATCCTCCAAAAGACAGACCTGTGTCTGTATTTTTATAACCATGGATTTCCTCAACCAGTAGGGGTATACATCTTTCATGTGATACAATGCAATACAATAAAAATGCAATATACCATAATTGTGAGAAAGATGGAGGACGGGGAGGCCACGCCTAACTCGCTAGGACTGACAAGCACAAAGGTCACACCCCCTTTACTGAAACTGCTACATACCTGTGGCCCAGAGGCCACATCTCCTTTGGAGGTCGTCCTTCACATTTACATTTACAGGATTTTGAGGACGCCCTTAAACAGACTGACTTAAAGGTCCTTCACAAAGGCCACACTGAGACTGATGGACAGAGAGGCCACACCTCCTTTGCTGCAACTGATGGAAACACAGGGCACACCTCATTTAATGAGACTAATGTAAACAGAGGCCACGCCTCCTTAACTAGGATTTGATCAGCACATAGGCCATGCCTCTTTCAGGAAAACTGATGTACAGAGAGGCTGCACCTCCTTCACAAAAGCCACACCTTCTTTACTGAGACTGATGGACAAAGAGGCCACACCTCCTTCAAAGGGACTGACGGAAATACAGGCCACACTTCATTCCGGAGGCCTGACAGGCACAAAGGCCAAGCCTCCTTTAGTGAGACTGACAGAAACAGAAGCCACACCTCCTTCAGGAGGTCTGACTCACTAAAAGGCCACACATTCCTGATAAGCACAGAGGCCACACCTCCTTCACTGGGACTGAAGGACACAGAGGCCACACCTCCTTCATATGCATAAGCCATGCCTCTTTCTGTTGGCTACACAATAACTGAACAAATGTTGAAATCAAAACTGATGAAAAGTGATTTGAATTTCAAACATTTGCATCTGCAGTTCTGACCGTAAAAAGGTCAGCCAGCACCTCAGGTCCAATTCAGGAAAAGTACCAGCTTGCCTCGGGCACATTCCTGGCAAAATGCCAGCTGCATTCATCAAGATGGCATTGTAAATTTGTCCAGAGCACTGGGGTAACACTGTTGTACAGTAAGCTATACGTACTGACTTTAACGACATATCCGTATGACTAATTTGCATTTAAATAGAGGCCTTTATGGGGTGTGCACCGGGGCGCACTGGAACAATGTGATAACACGCTGTTCCACTTCATGAGTTCCTCGCACTCTCTGATGAATGCATATAGAGCACGTTCGGGCAGCTTGAGAAGCCTGGTGTAAGAACAGGTGCTTGTACACAGTGTGTAAACAGACATGTTCTGCATTGCAATACTGTTAGTATTAACTTATCCTTATAATCTCCCTTCGAGGAACATCCATCTTAAGAGCTGTTCTGATATTTTATTACCATTAGTAAAGTGAGTCAGACGCTCTGATGGATCAAGTCATCGCTACCAATACAAAAGGAAAGATCTACTTAATAACTCTGAAACATCTACACAACACTGAGATGGAAAGAAAAGAAACATTTGCTTAAACTTCCTTGACTTTCAGACCCTCATGTCCCTCTTGAAATTCAGCAAAGATTAAATAATAAAGATACACAGTGTTCTGATTAACTAAAGTCTCAAAAATCAGCCAGAACTCAACTGTTTAACATCCAAGACTATGAGCCTTCACAGTTTGGTGCTGTAAATTATTAGGGGCCCAAGCACTGAACACGTCATCGTCTTTTTCTTCTTCTTTCTCCTTGAAATGAAGCAAAGTTCATAAGGCATAACACCAAATTTGGCAAAAAGCTGAAGAAAGGAGCAGTATACCTGCCACTACTTAATCCAATAAGGAGATCCACATCATGTCATGATAGTGACACTATATTAGCCTTTTACATTTTGACTACATTTCCCCCATACTGTAAGTCCCATAGTCAAAATGTTTCCCCCTTGGTTTCTTTGTTAAATGAATTAGTCTTGCAATTTTTGGCCCATTGAGGTCACTCAAAAATGTGGCCCATACAGAAATTCGGTTTGACACCGCTGCTGTTAGTTGTTGTGGGTTAATCAAGACAACCTTGTGCTAGGAGCATCTTGTGTCATGTTACGGCTTGATAAATGCACAAAACATGATACTAACATTTCAGTTTTATACAACCATTTCTCACACAACTAAAAGTAGATTTTAAATAATGCTTTCTTAAAAAAGATAAGTGTCATGTTGGAAAAACTGTGTAATACTTTTCATAACTGATAGTTTGCCAGTAGACTGTTACTCTCTGGATCTGTTCATTATAACAGAGATGGCAGATCATCCATAAAACCATGCTGACCTTTCAGCAAATCAACAACATAATGAGAGAAATTACATGAGAAGGACTGTTTGGCTTGGCATTTGAGCTCAAATGGATAATTGTCATGAGGTAAATGTATGCCTCAATGTAGCCCTGCAAGCCAGACATCTAGCATTTTTTAGAGCAACAGTTCTTAAACTTTATTCTAAGGCACTATTTGTGGATGCTAAGTGTCACTGTGGACACCAGTTTAAGAAACGCTGCACTCGAGCCAACCCACCTATTTTCACATTAAGAGGCAATTTCACTTTTTCTTGTAGCCTGTCTGCAAAAACGTGACAGTATTTGTATCAAATACTGTCAAACAAATAAGTACATTTGTTTTCCCATGGGAAACCAGCACACAGAAGTGGATATAAATGGAAGTGTGGTGAGCCAATCAGATTGCAGCCTTCAACATTCTGAAAGGCGTACAAAAGATACATGACATGAAAGCGCCATGTACAGCTAGACCCACTGCTAGTGCCACGGAGTTTCTGAAGCTAAGAAAGCCACATTCATGTCATATGGGAGAATTCAGCAGGACAGGAACACATCCGACTTGAAAATGTTCATGTATTGTCATTTTGTTTACTAGATAGAAATAGCGGTTGTAGTTTTAGAATTAGCATACAGCTGTGTACAACATTAGCACCTCTTTTTAATCTTTAACACAGCTGAAGAGCATGTGTATTTGTCATTCGTAGTTCAGTGATTTTAAGAGTTTATTCACTTGGAAACACACCATGTTTATGTAACCGAACTGCCTCGCTTCTGGGGTTGGTCGGAGTAATCAGGGCTTCCAGAAAGCTCCCCGAATTCCAACTTGGATTTCCAACTCAGAAAATGGGAATTTTGTTTATTCCCATATGACGTGAAGGCTTCATAATGCCGTAGCACTGGCTCCACCCTCACTATCCTTCCAGTGTTATCTCTTACTAGTATGTCAGTATAGTCTTACTAGTGTCTTGTTTGTATGACCTATCTTTTGGTTTGTTTTTCAGTCCTACCATGTGTCCAAAACCACACCTTATTCACTATATATTGCACTAGTTTTACCAATTTATAATCATGTCTAAAAGCATACTGTAGAATATTTTGTGATTATTTAGATATGATGTTAAACATGCCTGATGTTAAACTGGTTGATATACATTTGCCTCACTTGAAAACTAAAGATACTGGTTGACTTCATTTGGAGGAATTGGAAAATTGTGTCATTTTTGGCCAAATGTTTCCTTTAACTATAGGTGTTATTACAGGAATTTCAGTGCTGTTACAGGAAAATAATCAACAATGTGTAGATGGTAAGCACATCCCAAAATATTTTATTCATCTTATACCACAACAATTTGCCAACGATAATACACTATATGGCAAAAAAACAAAACAAAATGTGGACACCTGACCCTCACACCCATATACTGGATGTTTTTGGAATATCCCATTCCAGATTTAGTCCCCTTTTGCTGTTATAATAACCTCCACTCTTCTGGGAAGGCTTCCCACTAGATTTTGGAGTGTGGCTGTGGGAATTTGTGACGATTCATCCATAAGAGCTTTAGTGAGATCAGGCACTGATGACGGGCACAGAGGCCTGGGGTGCAGTCAGCGTTCTAATTCATCCCAAAGGTGTTCAGTGGGGTTGAAGTCAGGGCTCTGTGCAGGACACTGAAGTTCTTCCACTCCAAACTTGTCAAAACAAGTCTTCATGGAGCTCGCTTTGTGCACAGGGGCATTGTCATGGTGGAACATGATTCCAGTGAAGGGAAATTGTAATGCTACAGCATACTAAGACATCCTATACAACTGTGTTTGTCCAGCTTTGTGGCAAGAGTTTGGGGAAGATCCACATATGGGTGTGATGGCCAGGTGTCCATATATATACCAAAATATAAATAATAGAATTTGTAACATATTTTGTAACATACAATGTTTTTGTACAGGAAGCGTTTTCCCTATTTTCTCATTTCTATATTATTCACTTCCTTTAGCTGGTTTCCCTGCTAGGCATGTGAAAGATATAGATGATGGTGCATGTTATTACACAGTAAGAAGGACACAGTCATTTATATGCACTCGACATCACAGTTTCTGTAATTAGCACTACAGCTTGGACACCAGATGGATTCTTTACTCATCTCCTTGAGAGTGTGTGTTTCGCAGTTTAATCTACCTCACAGCCTGTTGCTTAATGTTTGTTTACTTTCCATAAGAAGAGAACTTTGAGACTTGGGATAAAACCACATTTGGCAGACTACGCTCGGGAGGATTTATCGAGCTTTTAAATGTAGACAAAAGGAAGCCCTGTACTTTCTTTTATTATTATTATTGAGTCTTTCAAATATTGAGCATGCTTTACTTACACCATGTATGTACTGTACATGCTCTACCACAGTAAGAGTTAGAGCACCCCATCTTATTGCAGTTTACTCTGTTGTGTAGTTATTTGACTGTCAGTAAAACATATAAAGCATTCACTAGCTAGATAATGTTTGGAAACCAGTACTAAAACCACTACTAAACATTCAGCTAACTTGATAACACAACATGAGCTAGCTAAGTGCATGCTAGCTAAGCTTATATAGCTATACTATCTGTGCAGTTTAGATGTGATAGTGAATCAGCTAAACAGACTCACTATCACATCTACCTTTGCTGGGTAACTAGTTAATTTGTATTAAAGTATTAAACTCAGTAGCTAACTGTAAGATTTAGTGCCTTAAAACATTTTTATGAAAATTAGTAAAATGTTACTGTTAGACATTAACAAACTAGTGGATTATATGAAAGATAAACTTCTAAGTTGTAGTTTTTTCCTCACTCTTAATGTTTCATTTCACTGCATCTAAATTGTGTTTCACTTTCTGTGTAAGACACAATTTATTTTTTCATTTTCAGTTTTTTTTTCTGTTCCTGTACACAGTAGCCTGTGTTCCATGTTTTCATACTTTTTCTTTTGGAGTTACAGCTTTTACCTCTGACACTGGAGACTCCTTCCATAAACGCTAAGTAACTCCTTACAGAAAACTTCACCATATAAACAACCACACAGATTTTTAAAGTCTGTTTATGTAGAGGATCCTCCATACAGGTCTCTATGTAAATTGTTACTTATGTTAGAAACAATAACGTATTAGAACGAGTGTATTAATCTAAACCTGTGATTGGCCTGGCAGAGCTGCTGTTATAAAAAATTAATGACCAGCTTCTGACCAATCATAATCAAGAATTCAACAGCACTGTTGCTATAATGTATTTTAACAAATTACCCAGCTCACACTTGAACTGTAAATACGATAACTGATTAATCTTATATGATGGTTTAAAATCTATGATGTTAGCGTATTTTTAAAATTGAGCATTACAAAATCATAAACAGATTTATTCATGCTGTGAAATTAGTCCTCCAATGATTTCAAACTTGTGTAGAACTATTGTTTGGTGAACAGAATTATAGGATTCTCCAGAATGTATTGCGATATATATATATATATATATATATATATATATATATATATATATATATATATATATATATATATATATATAATAGTGTATAATTGATCGTTGGCACATGCCTAAACCTGACAGTCGAGAAGAAAGGTGAAAATCTAAGTGCTACCTCGATAACCTCTTTTTCTCTCTCATTGCCCATTCAACCAGCTGTCACTACCACAGATGAGGCGTGTGTGTGTTTGCTCAGCCAGAGCACTGCAGCAGGTGCTCGGGTAATGACAGTCTACCACAAAATCACCCACAAATGAGATCTTTGAGTTCAGACTGGTTGAACAGGTAGTCAGTGTTCTCACCTTATGCACATGGATGGAAATGGAAACACCACAAACTTCCTCTCTATCTTGACAGCAATTTTTGACCTGCAGGAGTGCGCACACTTTATACGTTCATACTATCAGGTGAGAGGATGTATATCATTGTTGTATTTAGTAAACAATGAGTTGCCTTCCACTCCCATCCTACTTCCAACTTGATTGGCATTCCAACATGTTATATGTCACATGACAGCAGTGTTTGATATACCATGTATGGCCAAAAGTATGTGCACACCTGACCCTCACACCCATATGTGGTTCTTCCCCAAACTGTTGCCACAAATTTGGAAGCACAAAGTCATATAGAATGTCTTTCTATGCTGTAGCATTACAATTTCCCTTCACTAGAACTAAACCAAACATGTTCCAGCATGACAATACCCCCATGCACAAAGTGAGATCCATGAAGACATGGTTTGCCAAGGTTGGAGTGAAAGAACTTGAATGGCCCGAGCCCTGACTTCAACCCCAGTAAACACCTTTGGGATGAACTGGAACACCGAATGCACCCCAGACCTCCTCACCCAACATCAATGCCTGACTTCACAATGCTCTTTTGGCTGAATGGAAAATCACCACAGCCACTTTCCAAAATCTTTTGAAAAGCCTTCCCAGAAGAGTGGAGGGAAATATAACAGCAAAGCAGGAACTAAATCTGGAATGGGATGTTTAAAAGCACATACAGATATGATGGTTAGGTGTCCACAAACTTTTGGCCATAGGGTAGCTAGAGAAATTTTCAACAAATCAAGTCTTTTCAATGACTGCATTCATGTCTTAAACCACAGTGTGTGTTTGTGTATGTGTGTGTGTGTGTGTGTGTGTGTGAGACATCACTAAAGAAGTGGATGTGGTTTGAGACTGATATTTACAGAAAAGTTCTTTGGTGAAATAGAACAAAGATCTGGTATTTGTTAGTGGACACTAAACATATTTTAGCTAATCAGTTACATTTCACCAAACTGCAGTAATTCTATAAGGAACACGTCAGTGGAGTCAGTGCCCACCTCAGTGCCCATCTAATGCAAAAATTGGGCTAAGTTGTGCAAGAAACCAGTTAAAAAAAAAACACAACAGTAAAAACAGTCTAAAGATGTGCAAAACCCTGCTAGCTAAGAGTGATTTTGTCACACGGTCAAAGTCACGCTTTGATCACGTTGTTGCATAGCTATGTGGTGTATCGAAACAGATATTAATCTAATTCATTACGTTACATAATTCATTACAATTCCATTTGTAATCAGATGCCGGCTTTCAAAATGTCTGTGTTAAACAGATTTTAAAATGCTAGAACTTTCCATGCAACAGAGAAACATATTTCAGTTTAGTTCACCTGTAGTTTTAGGAACTACACAAAATGTCAAAATTGCATTAGTATTATTATTATTATTATTATTATTATTATTATTATTAGATCATGTGTTAACATATTCTCAGAAGTTGAGCACAATCCATCCCAGAAAAAGTGAGTTTAGATGAAATTTCTTCATTCTGTGACAGAGAGTGACTCATCCATTGTGTTCAATCTCACCAAGGCAAACTTCAAAGGCGACACACAAGCTAGCACCATGACAAATTCCTGCCTGAAGCACTTGGCCAAAAAAAAAAGAGATGCTCTTTCGTAAAAAGTGTGATGGCGCTGGCCCTGTGTTATAAAACACATCACCCCCTTTTCACTCCACAGTTGCATCAGATGTTTAGTGTATTTTTTAGACATGCATTTGTACATCACAACCTTCTTTTGCACCTTGTTGCATCAACAATGTGAGCGTGTTTACTGGATTATAGTACCCATAGATTCACTGTGACACAGCAAAAACCAATCCTTTATCAGTGAGCTTTAACTGACCGGAGACGTCCATGGCTGTTCCTTTTTGTGACTTAAATTGGCCCATAAAAAGCAGTTGAATTGATCTGTTTTATGTGGGTCCTGGTCCTCCTTCATCTGCCCCTTAAAATATGTCCTTTTAGGTCCATATTAACTTTAATGGCCACAACAAAGTCGTCTTACAGCTTCACTCTGGCTCAAACCTGAGTGCCATATTGGTGTCTACCATAGAAGTCTTTTTCTTTTATTTTTTTATTTTTTAAGTTGCGTGACCTTACAGACCTTATCTTTTCTTACAGCACGGCCTCATTAAAGTGCCACATTGTTTAGACATTTTCTAAAAGTTGATCAGTGAGGACACGTTCTATGCTAATGACCATATTAGTTGTAAAAATCAAATCCAATGACTGTCTGAGAGACACTGATTGGCTTTTGAGCACTGTCCCTTAACCCTCATTTGCTGAGCTTAATTTGGATTCTACCTCAGCTGTTAGTCACTGGATAAAAGCACCAGCTGTGAGCTGTGAATATAGTGGGTTGAAGATGGTCAGGTGATCATGGCTCATGGCATCCCATTGGTCTTTTTTTGGAAGGTGGCCCAAGTAATGGTCTACCAAAGAATGGTTTTGAGGTTCCCCATTCTTGGGGTTGCATGAGCTCAGTGGACCTGAATATTGTCAGTTCAAGTATGAGGACTGGGCAAGGGTTAGTGGTAGGGCTACACAATATAGGGTGTCCCATAAGTCCAGCATCATAGGCTTAATGTACATTATATGTCCATAAGTTTGTGGACACCTGACCATCACACCCATATGTGGATCTTCCCCAAACTTTTGCCACAAAGTTGGAAGCACACAATTATATAGAATGTCTTTGTATGCTATAGTATTACAATTTCCCAGAATGACAAGGCCCCTGTGCACAAAGTGAGATCCATGAAGACATGGTTTGCCAAGTTTGGAGTGGAAGAACTTGAGTGGTCTGCACAGAACCTGACCTCAACCCCACTGACTTTTGGCCACAAACTTTTGGCCTTATAATGTATATCTTTATATATTTTACAGACTATGATGTATCTGAGCAAGGAAGAACAAATCCAAATAATTCTACTCATAGGAAATTTAGGTCAAAGAGAACAGATTGAGCAAGCTCTGTAAATAATAACTTTTGCCTTTTTTTATTTGTTTTGTTGCTGAACCTATGAGACACCTTTAACATCCTTAATGGAGTTATTTGCAGTTTTTCAGTAACAAACTGCACTTTTGCTGTCTTATTAACTTAAACAGAAAGTGAAGGAATGACGGTTTATAGCTGTTATAATAAAAGTGATGACAGGAAGATGTGTCCCAGACATTCCACAACATTAAACATACCTATAAATGGATAAGCAGTATGTGTCTTTCTTTAATAAATAATGTTAGCACTGGCAAATTGCTGTGGTATAAGAGGAATATATCACTTTGGGACATGCTGGTATTAAAAATAATCAGCTTTGGTGTGGCAACACATCACACCACCTCATCACTGGTTATTTTCCTATAACAGTACTCCCTAAACTGTTTTATTCCTTACATTATTGAAATGAAGATAAGATATATTGTGAATATTAAAATAAACGTTTCAGTAGTATTGCTATAAATCCTAAAGATACGTCCTGGGCTAATGGAATGGAACATTGCTAAGTAGAAAACAAAAAGACAAACGATAAAAAGACCATCTCGTCAAACTGCCGGAAGAGAGTAAAACAAACTTTAATGTAGTTCACTTTTTTGAGCTAAAGCTGTACATCATGTGCATAAAAAGTAACCTGGGAATAACGCCAGGCTGCGTCCCAACGCCTTTTTATGCACTGCCTATCACTCTGGCTGACAGACTCTTCCGTCCTGCATTTCAGAGCGGAGACAGCTGTCCTTTCGAAGAATATAGAGTCCCCTTCAAACCTGTGTAATAAATTTAGGTGAGTGACAGGGGACCAATCATTCTCACTAAGCCTGACGAATGCAGTCTAATCTAGCTCCCGACGGGAGGCCAGCATGTCTGTTCTCCACTTTCTATTACCCATAAACCTCTCAATCTGCTCACGTGGCCTGGAGGTGCAAGGAAAGACAGACCCAAATATCCTCACTTCCTGAGGTTTATGAGCTCAGTACCCTAGCTAAACCTGTTAGTTGACACAAGCATGTCGCACGCTTTCCTCCCTCCTCGACAGAAATAAAGTAAATCTATCTGCTCTCAAGGACGCAGAGACAGCCAGCGGTAATGAAGCCAGCCGGGTACTACGTCTTCTCAGATGCATTTTTCTCTCTCCCTATTTCAACCTGCCAATTTATTTCTTTTTCTGTCTATCAGTTGAAATCAAATGGGAAGACGGAGTACTTCATCTTCATTATTTGTCAGTGCCTCTGACTGTTAAGCCAGAGTTGCTTTCATACCTCTAAACCATGCATGTCATGATGAGAATAAATTCTGGTTTAAAGGTGTGCGTAGGACACACACAATCCTGAACGAATTCTGACCAATCCCATCTGCTCCCACGGAACGTTTGTCCAATCATTTTCCGTAGTGATTATTTTTCTTTGTACATGCTAACAAACTAACGATCAATCTTTGCTCGTTGCTAATATAACTTTTTCCAAAAATTGTACATTTATTTGTGCAAACAAGACTTCATTTAATTATATATCTGTATATTTGCATATTTGATAAAAACCAAAGGTATAGTCTTTGGATGATGTAAGAATTAAAGTGTTTATTTCACTGTGATGATGCTGTCAAGAGAAAGGCTTTTACAGAATATTATTGGAATTTGGAATATCATTTCTTTATTCTTTAACTAAGTAAACACTGTGTGCAGATTGTCCCTCCCCATCCAAAGAGCATGAACAAGTTTGCTTCCTTGGCTGCTGGCCACAGATGGATTTGAACTCACGATCTCCTGACAATATGGCAAACGTTTTTCTGTTACGCCATTTGGGTGCCCCCAAAATTATTATCAATTTTGTTAATTTTCTCTGCAATATCCTTCTAATTGTTTTTGATATTTTCATTACTACAGTTTAATAAATTATATTTTATAGATGCGATTTTTTTTTAAATCGGAAAAATGATTGCTGTGACTAAAATTTCTACCTTGCCTTAAACCACAACAACCCTGACCAGGATAAAGCAGTTACTGAATGAAGGAAGACAAGCAAGCAAACCAAAACAGCACCAAGAATCTATCAGAAAGGTCCGTAACTGCCACGGTTCATGGAATCTGAGGTCATTCTTTTACTTTTTATTTTCTTTTTTTCATCTTTCCTCATTTATTTTTGGATTCCCCCGCTGCTTCAAATATACCATCAGCTTGTAGCTCTGTGTTTGGCATGTGGGTTCCTCTGCTCCCTGCCATCATGCACCCACAGACCTGCTGTTCCTCTGTGGATAATCAGGATCACATAGTGCCTACAAATGAAGCTTTCTATTTATCAATTTTACAAATGCAGCAGCACTCTGAGTAAGTTTCTGCTTTTCAGGCTGATGCCTGACCCAGCTTGGTGTTGTGTACCTTGATCAACAGCATCAACAGTTGAACAGCCTACTTGGTTTAGACCAGTGGCTCTGGAGTATACCTGTCTTTCACTTTGTTGGATTTTTCCCCCCACTCTAAAAGCTGATTTGTGCTTTCTATTTTAAGTGTTATTGACAGAAGGGTTATACACTCCTTGCATTTTAGACTTTTGTTATACTTATCACTAGAACTTTCGCCACCTTATTTGGTGCAGCAAAATGTTGCACAGTGTGCAAAATGTTGATTTGTAATGCAAGTTAGCAGCAAAATAAGATATGTGGACACTCCAGAATGCACATAACATTCAGTATTTTTTGCATTATGTGGTTGGATGGATGGATGGATTTGGCCAAAACAATTGCTTCATTATTTCCTGTTTTCCATCATTTCTTGCCAACTGATTGTTTGTATATTTTTTCCACATTTGTCTTCCATGTTTTAGTAATCAACAGCAACATGGAGGTCTTATTCATGGGGTGTGTCTGCAAATGTCATATTATTTAGGCCTTGTGGACCTTCATTTGCCTTAAGTAGAACCCCAGCTAACATGTGGCATGTTTATTGGCTCCAGGACCAGAATTAAGAAATCCAGCTGGTTAAGGCATGCACAATTCTTGTTCTGCTTTAAAGGCTATGATCTGACATTCATGACAGAACGATCTAACAGCAACAGCAAAATCCCATAATACCAAGTGCTTAAGTACCATGTGGTCTGAACTCTCTGCTCTAGCTGAGGTATGTGCCATGACGCTACTGCCATCTGGACTTTTAATGAGGCTGGAAGAGTGGTTTTCCAATAGAGTTAGGATACCTTTGATGTCAGTTCTTTTTTTTTTTAATCTCACTGTAAACTGTTTAAGAAAGTTTAATGAAGAAGTGCACCTGGGTTTCACGCTTCACATGTTTATTTGTGCATTGAACTGAATTTGCATTTTAATTGTTGAGGATATTAGGAGACCTGGCAACCATAGACTCCCACGTCGCATATGAGGACTTGTCAGCCATATTGGACAAACACAAGTTCAAACCTAAGTACACAGGAAGTAAATGCTTTTTAAAGAGTTGATTATTAGAGAATAAAATACACGATAAGAGTCCATGTTTGCATATTAATATGAATGATCTATGTCGATTTGAAAAGTTCTGAATTATTTGGGGACAATTAAGGATGAAAAGACTGCTTACTGCTGCTCTGGCAAGAACCACGTTAGTTCGGCTAACCTCAATGTCACGGGAAATGTGGTTGAGGCTGAGAAGTCAAGAGTGATGTAATGGGGTCAACTCCCCACCCCTCCCTAATTTGGTCTTGGCCAATTCCCACCCACCAGCCAGCTCTCCCCTATCATAGATAGCTACCACCCAGGGAGGGTAAAGGCAAATATATACTTATTCCAAGCCATGTTTAGCCAGCCAGGTGCATCTTTTTCAAACTGCTGTTCATGCTGCATCACAAGGCAGTGTAACACACTCAGAGGAAAGTGCTATCAACTCTCTTCCACCTACATTAGCTCATAGATGCCCATGATTGGTTAGTGTCAAAGTGATTGACATGGGAAAGAGACTACGCCATGCCTCCCACCCACCCTGGTCAGTTTTGCTCTTGTTGACTCCCATTTGGATTCAAACTTTCAATCTCCACACGATTTTGTGCAACCGTTTGTATATACAACCCATCACAATATATTATATCACCAGGCCATCCCTCTGTGATTTACCACCTCATTTCAGGTGTGAAAAAATCTGATCCGAGCTGTTTATATGTATGCAACTATGTCCAATCTCTGTCAGAAGTCAGCGAAAAAAAAATTGGAATTGGATGGTAAATACAGCCAAAGTATACTATAGGCTTAAATAAATTTGGCAAAAAAATGTTTGCAAAAAGATGTTTGTCAGAATTCAGACATCTGAAAGCTGACATCTGAAGGTTTTTCCAGACTGCTATACATCCACTATATGGCCAAAAGGTTGTGGACACCTGCCCATCACACCCACTTGTGCTTTTTGAACGTCCCTTTTGCTGTTATAATAACCTCCATTCTTCTGGGAAGGCTTTCCGCTAACTTTTGGAGCATGGCTCTGGGTATCCATTCAGCCAAAAGAGCATTAGTGATGTTGGGCGAGGAGGCCTGGGGTGCAGTCAGTGTTCCAATTCATCCCAAAGGTGTTCAGTGGGGTTGAGGTCAGGGCTCTGTGCAGGCCATGCAAGTTCTACCACTCCAAACTTGGCAGACTATGTCTTCATGGAATTCACTTTGTGCACAGGGGCACTGTCATGCTGGAACAGGTTTGGGCCTCTTAGTTCCAGTGAAGGGAAATAGTAATGCTATAGCATACACAGACATTCTATACAATTGTGTGCTTCCAACTTTTTGGCAACAGAAGAACCACATATGGGTCTGACGGTCAGGTGTCCATATACTTTTGGCCATACAGTATAGTGCATAAGAAATGCCTACATTACTAAGCATTTTCACATTTCTAACTCTTGGCATTCATGCCTCTTTTATAAATCAGGATCAAATCTCACACAGAAAGGGGCCTCTCCAAGCCTTTAATCAGATTACGGCCATCTGCTGCTTCCTGATTAATTTAAATGTAATTTGCACCACAAGTGTATACTCTTTGTCCAATATTTGGATTTCATCAGATTTTAGGAAGTGGGTTTAGAAGTAGCTTGTAGAGGATTTCAATGTTTATTGTTTGTAGGACGTAGGATAATTCAGGGAGAATTCAAGCAAAAAAAAAAAAAAAAAAAAAAAAACCCTCATGTAAAGTCACCTAGTCCTTTCAAAGGAAAAAGCAATTAACATGTCTGGCTGCAAATATTAAAATTAACAAGCAATTAATTCTTTAATTCTCTATGGAAAACTGGGGACTGATATGACACCTGGCTATACTTATTTATAGCCACAGAGTCATATTGTTTAATTCAGAGAGGATTTTTATTGCTTTAATGGTGTTCTCCCACCTGGGTATTGTCGGGCAGGCAGGCAGATGTGAAGAGGTTTTGGGGGTTCAGCAGTGATACCATTGAGGGCAGGTAAGAGTTTTGCTCTTTAGTCGTTCATTTCCTTCAGGTGAATGGAGTCCCACTGCTACATTCCTGATTAATTAAACATTTCTGCATGTGTTCCTGATGACTAATGATGATTCTGTGACTTATTCATGGCCCATGGTAGTTTTACGTGTCCAAACCTTTTCTCAGGGTAGAAAAGATTATGCTTTGGTTAGACAGTCAATTAATTGAAGAGGCTCGGGAAAAAACCTGGAGGGGTTTTTGTTTCTTAATTAAACAGAAATATGAAGACAAGTTACACTGCTAAAGATAATTGGTCTCCAAAAAGCTCAAAAACCTAAGCAGCACATGATGTTTAATGTTAAACTGTTTAGAACGCCAGCAAATTAGCAAAATAGTATTACTAGTCAAAATATTTCTCCAAAAGCTTGAAACATAGTGCTTGTGTGTGTTGTGATTAAAGCACATTGTGTGGAATATTGAACTGTTCATTATAGTAAGGCAGCTAATTAGCAATATGACTAATGCTTGTGGTCTGGTGCTGTGTTAGCATAACATTGCACAGCAGATAGTATTCTCAAGTAGCTAGCTGGTTACTCAAAACTGAAAAACATCTATCTAATACTAAAAAAAAGTGTTTAGTATAGATATCTGACAGAAATATATACTTTTTCAGTAAGAATCCAGCTAGCTAGCTGAGTATACTGCCTGCTGGCTAGTTAATGTTATGCTAACACAGCAGCAGACCACAAGCATTAGTCACGTTGCTTATTAGCTGCCTTTCTGTAGTGAACTGTTTGATTCAACACATGCTTTAAGCGAAGAAACACACAAACAATATATTGTTTAAGCTTCTGGAGAAATAGTTTGACTAGCACTGCAGCTAGTATTCAGATTTTCAATAACTGAAAACTATAAAGATCCTCATTACTGCCCTGAAAAGAGGTTTAGGTAAGTAAAACTCACTCAAGCTATTCTTGTGCTGGAAAATATTAAATCAATATTTAATGCAAGTCAGATCCTTACAGGACCTTATAATTGCAGTTTCCCCAGAGTCATTAAAATGCATCAACTTTAGCATGCACATTCTGATTAGCTCTAAGTGTATATGTGTCCTACAAATTTGGTCATGGACAGATAATTTGTCATTTGAATCTTTCATCCAGAAAACCTTTATGCCTGCCGTTGACAATATATAATGTTTATGTTGTGATTACAAAACCTTTTAAATGTCATGTTTTAACCTAATAAGGCTTTATATGCCTCTGAACCTATGTACAAAATAAAAAAGCACAATAATTGCTTAAACTTTCATCACATTTTTGGTGTTATAATATCAGGAATAAAACACAGGAATACAATATTTCTCTGTCTTGAAGTTAAGAAGACAAAAATGCACAGCTTGTCATGTTACAAGAAAACACAAAGTCCTCTTTCCTGATGACTTTCCCATGGTGGAAAACTTACTAACTGTTACAAAGCACTGACACTGGAGACTCCTTCCATAAATTATCAACAAACATATGTTTTCCTTTGTTATTCAACACATTTTTAAAATCTGTTTATTATTAGATTTAGATTATGTAGATCGTCCATCATACAAGTCTATGTGAATGACTTGTTGCTATAGAAACGATAACATAAAACAAGTGCATTAATATAAACCTATCATTGGAATTACAGCCAGCACTATTGTTTAAGATGCTGTTATAGAAAATGAATCAATTGTTGAGAATTCAGCAATGTTGTATAAATTAATGTAAATTACTACACTGCAAATGATCTATCATTGTTGTAAATAAGTGTTACCCTGACAGTAAACTTGCAAGCAACCCTTAAACCTACAAATTATTTAACCAATAGAGCAAATAAAAAATAGACACAGTAATAATCTTAGATTTCTTTTGGGTCATTATTTCAGCTGAGGGTGAGATTAAATGTTGTATTACTCTTATTTAATTGTGTTGTACAATTGTGTTTTGAGATTGAACAGACTTAATTTATTTATATGTAAATGTGTAAGGGCTAAAACAAGTTGCTATTTCAATCTAACTCCTTTCAATTACCTTTTTTTTTAAATGCCACCCCATAAATTTTAATTACTGGAACACATGAAATGAATTGCAGCTTTATTACAATCTCCTGCTGCGTTTTAATATGTATATTTTTTAATCCTCCCCAGTGCGCCATTAATGCTGGAGTATTTTCACTTTCATTTGGTAAGCAGACTCCCACTGATATTGAGGTCTGTGTCTCAGTCCGGTCCTTCCCTGTAAATAAATTGTTGATTTTTTTCCCACTATTGATTAACAGTGCACAACTACGTATTGTGTTACTAATGAACTGTTGAAGATTTGGTTAAGGTGCTTGATTCAGGCAGATGCCTGCCCACTAAATCCTGTTTAATGAAGGATCTCATTTGCCTAGATCCCTCCTCAAGAGCTTCTTCATTTGGCCCAGACAGATTGAGTCAATCTTCACTGAGCTCTTCAGCACCTCATAAAGCAACACCATGGGAGCACTTATTCTGGCAAAGAGCACATTTTGAAATATATCATATGCCTTGTTACAGAAACGTAAAGCAATATTTTGGCCAATAAACCACATTTACCTAAATCTCCACTTACCCCAAATATCTGTAAATTTGTAAAATAACAGGGATAGACTGTATCTATAAATGCAAGCTGTAAAAGGAATTATATTATCATTCGCATCAGTGCCAACTTTCTGTACATTTCCCCCTATTGTGTGGAATGATATCAAAATGCACATATTAAGCTATTCTATAGAAGTAAGTGTATTACATTACATAAATAGCTTCCATGAGTGGAAGAATGCCTGAATTTTATGTGTGCATTAGTCCATAGACTAGTCAACTAATACATTGGCTAGTCACTACTCTGACTGTGGGGATGTCAACTAGTCAGGCAATGGGACGACTGTACTGAGATGCAGGCAGATGGTAAAGAAAGCAGGCTAAATGTACGTTTTTTTATTCTGGGAAAATACTTTTTTATTTTCTTTTGCTTTAATGGACCATTAACACTTTGATATCATTTTGCATTACGTGTAAAGATGTGTGATACAGATTGCAAGTCACTATCCAACCCAACTCAGCTAGTTTAGAGTCAGATCAGTGGAGTATGCCAGCTGACAGAGGCAGATCCAGATTCATTTTCATACGCTACTGAGGCCAGAGTCGAACTTGGTGGAAAAACCTCCCAGACACTGCTGTAGACATCGCATCCTCCATTCAAGCAAGGCCAGTCACTGAGGGCTCACAGTTCCAGAATAATTTATTTCAGCCACCAGGTCATCCACCCGAGTGCATAGTGTAATATTATACACAAATGTATTATGGTGTAATTTTTTGTACTTATTGCACTGATTTATTTATTTTTGTCATGAACAGTGTAGCCTAAAGAAGCACAGAAGCAGGAAGTATAATTTTATAGCCTGTATATGGCTGTTAATTAAAGTGCAGTTTGTTGTTTTATCAGCAATTAACTGCACTAATAAAATAATCTAAAAATAGTGATGGCATTTATCAGTTATTGCTTTAACTATGGAAAAGAGGACTATTCAACTAGTCGACAAGTAAAAATGAATAACAACTCCAATTGTATATACATGTGTGGGTTATTGAACTAAAGGATATCTCATGATCTCACTTCAATGGCAGTTGTTTTCAAGCTCAAGACCTTGCTAACCTTTAGAGTAATCAGCTGAACTTCCTGAAATAAATGTAGTCATCCATCAAGAGCTCTTTTTTATCCCCATCACTACACACGGAAACACTATGAGAAAGCATACTCCTTTTTTGACTTGTAGAAGGAATTACCCAGCTTTATAGATTTCTTTCAAACCCTTGTTTGATGATTCAGAGCGTCTAAAGACCATTTGAATGTAAATGCCGAAATCCTCTCATTCTGATAAACGAAAAATGTCTCTGTTACTAGCACTGCACTTACATTCACAAATGATGTCTTTTGCCTTGAAAACAAGGAAAATGAATCCAGTCTTAATAGGCAATACGGCATGTTATTCTGTCTGAATCTGTGGAAATATCACTCTGGATATGGACATTTTTGTGCTTTATTTCAACACTTGTCTTGACTGAAAAGCTGAGAACATATTCAGTGTGAATATCAAACCATTGTAATTGTATATTATGAAACAAAGCTGAAGATTTTTAATTGTCTCCCTTTCAAAATGAGGTGAATTATTTAGCCCAGATTCATGTTAAATACAGTCCATACGGCACATAACAAAGTTTTGTCAATGCTAAAAAAACATCTAAGATCTTCTTTGAAGATGGTTGACTGACTGCTTCGTGACTAGTGTTTCTACCACTCCTGAGTACTAACACATCCTCCAAGCCTCGTGTATAGTTATAGTTCTGTAGCTCTCTGTTCTTTCTACAATTCCTTACATTTTTTTTTTTTTTTCTTGTTGGGAATTTACTTCTGGAGCACTGGTATTACTGTCAGCTATTTTAACAGCTCTGTGCTTGGATTGGACAGTGCCTTACTGGTAAGTCACTTTGAATAAAATCATTTGCCAAATGAATAAATTCAATGAGTCCTTCATTTTCCTTTTGGGGGTTGAGAAGGTCAGCTCAGACCAAAATTACTTTGGGTGAAAAATATTGCTTAGCCTCACAGCTCCAGTTACAAGGAAATGGGGAATATCATTTATTCTTTTAAAGGAGAACTCTCTGAGAGCTGTTACCTTTTGTTATTATATTGATTATTGCCAACTTACCGTATATCACAGCAATGTTGAATTCTCAAATCTGATTGTTCAGCATGGCTCTAATTCAAATGGTAGGTTTCTATTAATATATTATCGTTTCTATAGTAACAACTCATTCACAGGGACTTGCTATATGACATTTTGTAATTTACTCTCAGTTCCAATTTCTAGAGAGCTAAAATGACAGAATTATCTCCTGTGTAATTTTATTTCTGTGTGAATAGGGCTTAAATCAACTGGATTTGCTATTAGCAAAAGGCAGTTTTATGCAGAGCAGGAAGATCAAGTTGATTAGCATGATTAAGGCATAGTTTATGCTTTTTGTGTTGAAGTGCCTATGATGCTAAAGACTTCATTAGTCATTAACACAGCCTTATGTTCTGAGATGGAGCGGTGATAATTATAATCAATGAAAAATCCCACAGGAATTCTTCCGTGTGGGTCATACCATTTTAACCTCAGAGATGGGTGAAGATAGATCTCTCTCTCTCTCTCTCTAGGCATGTAATGTAAAATATAACCTTCAAAGCCATGCTGCTCAACTTGGCAGTGTTTGGATCATGTTGAAAGAGTTGTTAGGGAATTGCTTTGGCGCTAATTGGATAAAGGAAGTATTAGCACCTTATTGAGAGGGCCTGAGGGATGAACATGGCACCTTTTAGACTTCTTCTCCTACACATCACACTATTTTGCACTGAGGGATCTGAGGAAGGCACTGTGTTGTCACTCGCCCACACATGATGAACAAAGTTTTTTATAGCTGTTAAAAACAAATACACAAGAGGGAATACTTCAGCAAAATTGCTAAGGCGGCTCACAATTAAAGGAATTTCTACTTTTCGCTGTAGGTAAATTGTAGTCCGTCAGCCATGTCTGGTGTTGTGACAAGGGGTGTTCTCACCTCTAAAGGGACTTGTATCTGGAAGTAATAGTGCATTTGACGTAACTTGGAAATAGGAAATCGGAACTCAGAATTACATCATTTTCGCCCTCTGTGTGTTTGAGCTACAAAGTGGAAAAAAACATGGATGCCTCCATCTTTCGTTACAGTTACAGTACATTGAGTGATGTACTGTATGTTTACCTCCTCAAAACAGCGAGCGAATATGTCTGTATGTTGACTAATCTAAAGCAAATACTTCTATATACAACATAACTCATTTAAAGGTTTTTTGATGTCACTTGGGGGGACACGGTGTCTTAGTGGTTAGCCTCACACCTCCAGGGTTGGGGGTTCGATTCTCGCCTCTGCCCTCTTTGCGTGGAGTTTGCATGTAGTCCGGGTACTCCGGTTTCCTCCCCCCAGTCCAAAGACATGCATTATAGGCTGATTGGCATTTCCAAATTGTCCGTAGTGTGTGAATGTGTGTGCGATCGTGCCCTGTGATGGGTTGGCACCCTCTCCAGAGTGTCCAATGCCTTATGCCCTAAGTTTCCTAGGATAGGCTCCAGGCTCCCCACGACCCTGTGTAGGATAAGTGGTATGGAAAATGGATGGATGATGTCACTTGCTGAACTTAGGTTTGAGGAGACTGTCCCGAGTTACGGAATAGGAATTCCGAGTTGAGGAGGAGTTTTCTTTAGTTTTTCCTAGTCGAAGGTCAGAAATTATGAATTTCATTTTTTTGTCAAATGCAGCAAATTGCCCAGAAAGGGTGGGTTAGGGGTTACAAACAGCCTGGGAAAGTTAGCTTGTCTTAGCTGGTCACCAGCCTCGGTCAGGTTTGATGGTTTTAGAGGGGGTTTGTTCACTTTCAGGCTGGTTCTAGCTGGTCAGGGTGGTTTTAGTTGGTCAGGCTGGTCAGGTTTGATGGTTTTAGAGGGGGTTTGTACACTTTCAGGCTGGTTCTAGCTGGTCAGGGAGTTTTTAGCTAGTCAGGCTGGTTCTAGAGGAGTGAATATAGAAAGTTACAGACCATTTACAACCATACATATAAGAAATCTAGTTGCTACTTCTGGCTAAAATGAATATTATAGTGATAACTTTCCAGATTGTCCACATTGAGTTGAACTGAATTCAGAGCTTCCACTAAGATTTTTGTGAACATTGCAGTGCAATGTGTAAGTCTAGAGACTATGCATGTTTTCATTTTATGAGTTACTTTATGAACTTCTCTTGAACTTAAACTCAGTTCTTAGCTAATTTGCTTAACATTTGGTAGTGCATGTGAGGATCGATAAGATTAGTTTTGCAAGTGGTCTTGCAGTTGGATTTGTGATTGAACGCTGTTGACCTGGCTCAATAGCTTGAGGTGTCTGTCATATGAGCATCATCTTACATAGACTGAATGACTAGAGACTAATGCTGGATTGTAGAAATGCTAGAATGGTCTAGTCTGTAACGAAAAATAGAACTCCATTTGTTCATTTGGCTGATGCGTTTATCCTAAGTGACTTACAATTAAGGAAGGATATAACTGAGCAGTCAAAGGTAATTTGTCCGTGTACAAGCAGTTGAAGGTTAAGGTCCTTGCTCAAGGACCCAATCTTGGTAGCTTGGCAGTGCTGGATTTGAACTCATGACCTTCTTAACCCCCGAGCCACCGCTTTTTTTAGGGGACCAGAGTAAGAGCACACAAAAGAAGTTCAGAAAACAAATGTAATGGCAGCCAGTCAGATTCTTCTGATCTTGAGAAGAAGAAATCAGGATCTGATGGTTGGTGGAATGTGATTGAATAAGTTGAGCTCAACACCTGCTATAGAATCAGTCTGTGATGGTGTCTGTGGTTGAGAGTTCTGAGATCACAGAAAAATTCTTAGTGAGTAGGTAGATCAAGTCTGTTTTGTAGAATTTCAGTTTCAGATGATAGGTCTTCAGATATCAGGATATCAGAACAGGCAGACCAATATCATATACAAGACTTGGGAGGAACCATAGCACTGTTAAAAGAAGTTCTGCAAACTAATCAACGAGCCCAGTGATTTAGTATATAAGGAGAACAAGATCAGACCAAGAAGTGACCCCTGAGGAACTCCCGTAGTGTTGTGATGAAACTGAAAGTTTTCATGCTGTGTTGTAGGATTTATCCTGTAGGTCAGAGCACAAGTAACACATGTGGAGATATGGATCTCACTATGAATCATAGAATCAAAGGCATCTGAACAGTAGAAAATGACAAGGACTGGCTTAGTGTAGATTTACAGTCAATGCAAGAAGGTCAGAACCAGTGCAATGTTTATATATATATATATAAGAATGTTCAAGAAAAGGAATGAAAAAATGAGGTGCTTTGCAGGCAGGACATGTTTTAGAGTGTAAAGCAACATCAGCAAAACCTTTGGAAAAGCCTTAACAAGGAGAAAGTCAGGGGGTGACAGCGAGCAGGCTAAAAAATGGCTCTGGGGAGTTCAAAGATTTAACAGTACTTGGCTTACTGAGAAATTGTCATATAAAAGCAGGGTATTCAACAAAGCAGTTGGAACTGAGAATTTTATGTTCCACTAACAAAATATCAACAACTGTTTGTCCAAAGATTGCATTTTCTTTCTATTTGGCCATCAGGAACGCTGTGGTTTGGTCAGTGTCTCGGTTTTACAGCTTGCTTAAAAAATGTATTTTCACATTTAAATGATGTTATATGCTTACAACCTTCCTTTTAAAGGCACTTGACCCCAAAGTGCTAGCATGGCTGTGAGTGAACAAAACCATTAGCAGTATCCCAATTAGGTCAACTACTTCTAGCCTTCTTTGTGGTCCATCCTATAACTTCTCATTAAAATTTTTCTGATTTCTGGAATCCCACAGCCCTATATTCTAGCTTTATGGTGCCTCAATCCAATGCCTCAACAAGAAAAAAAACAATACATATTCTGAAATTATGCCTTTCATAATATCTGTATATATATAGCCCCTAAGTGTTTAAGACATTGGGCTACTGTTTGGAAGGTCAGGAGTTCAAATATCAGCACTGCCAAGCTGCCCCTGTTGGGCTCTTGAGCATAACCCTTAACCTTCAACTGCTTAGCTGTATCCTGCCTCAACTGTAAGTGTCTTTGGATAAAAGCATCTGCCAAATGGGGTGAATTTAAATGTAATTATATGTACATTGCTAGGGATATACTGTTTCTTAAATACAGGTCCAAGTGATCAGGTTGATTAGCATGATTAAGCATTAAGCTCATTAGTCATTAAGACAGTCTTTATATTCTGAGAAGAAATGGTCATGCTTTTAATCTGTGAATAATCCCACAGGATTTTGTTAGCCATGTTAACGCTCCACTGTTTGGAGGAGTCTTCTGTGTGGGGCATACTACTTTTACCCTGAGGAAGTGGGAACTTGCCCTCAGGGCTATCCCATTCCACTCTTTCTCATTGTCTCTCTAATAATCTTCAAAACCCTACTGCTCAACATAGTGGCATTTTGATCATGCTGAGAGGAGTCGTTAGGGGTCATTGGGGGAATTGGTTTGGCACTAATTGTATCAAGGAAGTACAAGCCCCCATTGAGAGGGCCTGAGGGATGAACATGGCACACTTTAGACTTCTAAGTCCTACACATCACACTGTTTCATGCTGAGGGATCTGAGGAAGCCACCATGTTGTCACTCGCCCACACATGATGAACACAAAGATTTTATAGCTGAGAAAAACAAAAATTCAAGAGGAAATACTTCAGTGAAAATGCTAAGGCTGTTAAGAAGGAAAGAAATTGTTTGGTAAAAAAAAATTTGTTTGGAAAATCTTCCAGTCCAAATGTAGTCAATCAGGCGATACATGTTTGGGGTCTAACAATGCGTGTTTAATTTAGCATTGGAACTATGAAGGTAATGTAGCTTACACATAATGGAAATCTATCTCACTCAAAATCATTACTGTGCCACAAACCCCATCTTCAGTAATGTCAGAATTGCAGAGATTGTACAGGAAAGCTGATAATATAGTTCCACTTTCAACCTAAATCCTATCAATAAAAACTATCCTACTATCATGCTAAGTCAAGTATATGTAGAATTTCCATGACTTGTTAATCACATAAGCAAAATGTAAAAAGTAATTGTTTAACACCAAATAGTTCTTGGTTGAGTGACTACAAAGCAAAAACTGTATATTAGATTTTTTTTCTGCACAAATGCAAATGATGTAATGCTAGCTGGTTCCCAATTGATATCATTCATCATTAGCCGTGCTAGCATTTTGGTTCCTTTATTGCACTGAATTGCAAGTTAATTGTTTTTTCGCTTAGTCTTTTTTTTTTTTAAAGTTCCATTACACTTTGCTGAAAGTTTAAAAAAAAGAAAAAAGAAAAATGCTGTAACTGCAGTTTGAAGTGAGAACAATCTAAGTCAGGTTGCAGCAAGAAGAATGTTAAAATTCAGGGCATGCATGCAGCTATGAACGAAAGGAGACAGCTGTGGAATGAGTGCAGGTCTCCCTAGCACTCTAGCTAATCAGATAACAAGAAAAAGGGGGCGGCAGGCCTTGCAGAACATTTGAGGGCAGGCCGACGTCCCTGAAACTCTGCCCGAGGAACAATAACAGGAAGAGAGACAGAAAGAGAAAAGGAATTAAATAGGGAAGCAAAGATCTTGATCAGGTTTACAGTATTGCCTGCATGTCCTTGTGGGATTTCTACTTTAATTGCTTTTGTTATTGATGTCAGCAAAGCAAAGTGCACCTCCCTGCTACTTGAATAATTCATTCTGGTGTATTATTAGTAAGCAGAGGTGGAACTGCAGCACTCAAAGTGAGGCGTAGTGTACAATTGCTCCGAAACGCATTCCTGCACACGAATTACACTTAATGAGAAATGATTTAGAGCGTATGGGACAAATGTGCTGTTCTTTAGCTGCTGCTTTAATGTGTCCTATTAGATCAGCTCTGCCATGCTAATCTTCATGATGAAATTAATCACAGAGGAACAGAGAACAGTAAAGCTAGATCAGGGTGCACACAATGAGCAGAATTGTAGTTCTGATTGTTCAGAAGGTGTTGATTTTCTGTAACAGCAGTTCTGACAGTAGTGGCAGCTAAAATTCAAATCATTCAATCATGTGTATGTTAATGTGCTCGTTCTAATTCATTACTGGACCACCAAATACACAGGGACTTGTATGGTGGACACTTCATATAATCGAAGCGTAATAATTAAAAGGATTATGAAACATTGTTAATTAATGAAGCAAAACATCAAATTATTGATAAGGTAAAGCTTTCTCTAAGGAGATGTTTATTTGACATTTATGGAAGGAGTCTCCAGTGTCAGCACTCTGTAACAGTAAGTTTTCCACCATGGGAAAGTCTTCACTTTTGTTTATATAAACTCAGGGATGCCTGGTATAAAATGTCAGATTAAAAAATTCCAATTATTTTGGATTTTTGCGGACTCAAGATCAACAGCACTTCAACATTCATAAGAAGAATAATCACAGAATGGTCTGAAGAAGCAAGGCTGGGGCTAGTGTGTGTGTGTGTGTGTGTGTGTGTGTGATGGTTTACCTCACATCACTCGTATTATACCATCATTGAGACTTAATGATATAATGCATCACTCAACCCTAATAGATTTACGCTCGAGCTGTTGATAGATATTAGATTTTAGCCGTCACTGCATATACATCTCTCTAGGACTCATTGCAAGATTTTGCCATTTCGGTGTGCATTTCAAGCGTTGTTTTCTCCACATTTTCTATTGATTGCTGTTTGCCTGACGATCGACCTCTGCCTCCTTGCCCACCTTCTCATGATTTGAATTGTTAATAAACAGCTCGCGCTTACATTCATCTGCCTCCACCTCGTCAAAGCCAGCAGACGGCTAATCCCTCTGATGCTATTATCGAGCATTCCTTACACCCTCAGTGCATAAAGTCATCAGCAATGGCTTTTTTTTGCCAAACTCCCCACTAAAGGTACATCTGTCTAAAGTAATAGAGAAACTAGAGGAGTGCAGTATGGGTCCTGTGCGCTTGTGTGGAACACATTGTTAGAAAAAAGCTGATGGGCTTCACAGATCCCATCACTCAGACCCTTATGATGGGAAAAGTGAGATTCTTTAGAGGTCAGAGGTCAGGAGATGGAAAATTGAATTTATCCCCTCCTCTGTATAAGAAGGCTTAAACCCTATCCTGTGGGTTTATGACTCGGAGCGAAGAGACTGGAACTGTTTGACTGCACTCGATGAACCAAGAAGTAAAAGATGTTTTTTTCTCAACCTGATTCTTTTTGCAAACCAATCATGAACATTTGAATGTGACAAGTTTCTGAATAAACACTCAGCAGGGTGTCGTATGATACACTGAGAAAAATATTGGTGGTCCTTCTGAGATTTGATTGGCATCCACCTGTGGTTCAGTTTTCAGTTGCTGTCTTTCACCTTATTTTTTCCCCAATTCCCAGCTTTATATATTTCCATTTATCTTTTTTTTCCCTGTCTGCCCTTGAATGAGGCCAACATCAGCATCTTATGAAACTGTAAACTCGCACTACTGATGCGCTGTTATAAATGTTTTGATCCCACACGTTGTGACAAAATCAAAACAGCTCAAGCAGCTGCACGAAATATCCTTGAAACATGAACATAATACATTGTTTGCTGTTCTTCATAGATTAATCTACAAAAATACCTGAATTTATCCTGTTTTTTAGTCCAAACAGCTGAATAGACGAGTGCCTGGGAGTCCGTGGTCCTCATTTCACCATCTCACGACAAAGTTCCCAGTAAGCTCCACAGCTGCTGTATCTTTGTGGTGTAATGTTTTCCACAATGCAACACAATTTGTTTAAAAAAAAGTGCACATACTGTATGTAGTCATCTGTAGATGGATGCAATGAATTTTATTTTGTGATCAATTCTGTGTATACTTTCATATATGAATTTACTTTGGTATAAAAAATATTTATGAAATATATTTAGATAATACACAAAAATGAAGCAGTTATTCTGACGTAATTCTGAGGCAACTGCGTCTATGTGAATTTGACAAGAAGCATTACTATCTAATGTCATGAGTTCTTTTTGCGTCGCCGTGCCCATGGCAACAAACACCATGTGCTAGAGTTTGGTTTCTGTTCTAGTCCTCTCTCCACTCCCTGTCCTGTCATTGCTTTGTTGCTCTATTGTGTTCACCTGTTCCATGTTAACCCTTGCTTAGTTTGTCTTCGTGTATTGTATTGTGTTAATGTGTAATCGCGAAGTCTTACCATGCATTATATCCAGTATTTCAAGTATTTATATCTGTTTTACTGTAAGTGATAACAGGAACTAAATTGTTTTGCATTCCACAGCATTAAAGTGTTTTTTAAACCAAAAATCTATTTGCTAATGGTTGCTTCTGGTACAATGGATGCTTCTCCTTCTTCTTCTCAGCTTCCCGAAAGGCAATCTCTCTATTTCTGTCTCATAAGACGCTATCTCTCTGTCACATTTCCTCACAGCTCCAATAAAGCCCCCAGCCAAAATAGAATTGTGCATATGTAAATTTCAAAAAGGTAAGAAATAGAAAATCTAACTCCGTCCATGAGGCTGTCTTCATACACACTTGTGTTATGTTGGCAGGCTGCACATCAGCACAGACCTTGTATTTCTCAGCTCTCAGCCATGTGCCTGAATAAATAGCAGCTAGAACAGGTGTGTTATAATTGAGCAGATGAAAAGCTAGGCTCTCCCCACCATCTTGTTTGCTCTTGTGTGGATTTAATGACCTCAAGGTCCTTTTCTGTGTGGATGCATTAATGCTAGTGATCATTTTGCTTTGAGTAAATATCACACAGCTTAATGGCTTTAAGATGCTGCCATTTAACAGGGCTGATATGAAATATGTTGTGTGGTTGATGAAAAACAATGCAACCATGATAGAGTTACAAGTTCACAAGGGAACGCTGTGCCTCATAGCAACATGTTACAGTGAAACAGCTGGTTTTAAAAAACGTTCTAACACACTATAGATATGAGATATGCTAACTGATAGACTAGCACTGATATACTAGCTAAGCATTTTCCTTGAAATCCTTACAGAAGAATCACTATAATAAAAAATATATATATAAAGTAGATGAATATTAATGTAATATGTAGAATGTATATATAGCAATGTATCATATAAATTCATAGGAATATTATTCACACATCTAGCCTTTAGGGCTAACTTCTTATTAGCTTCTTAGTGATGAAAAGCCAGCGTGGTTGAATCCATAGTGTGGTCATACCCCTTACCACTAGCCCTTTGGAATTCTCAATTCTGATTGGTTTATATTCTATAACAGCAGCTCTGATAGTTGTCAGATAGTAGGGTTTTTTTTGTCTTATTACTTCAAGATAGAGAGGAAAAAAGATGCATGGTGAGGGAATGACAGTTTATAGTGTAAGTGATAACAAGAACTAACTTGTTTCTTAAACACTCCACAACTTTAAATGTAACTATAAATGGCTAAAAATTATGACGTGTCATTTTTTAACAAATAAAAAATTCATAGTGTTGGCAAATTGCTGTGGTATAAAACACTTTGAGACATGCTTATAGGACCCACACCCCACCCCACCCCCAAATTGTTGATTATTTTTCCCAAAGCACATCCCAAAGTGTTTTATTCCTTACTGATTGCCACACAGTGACTTAAACTGCCTTCCATAATCGATAAATCCCGGGGTTTTTTTTCGTCAAGGCCTGCTAAATGGACCTGACATGTTGATGCCATTGTGATGTTAGCCACAGGACATTTAGAGAGAACCTCATTTTTCATGTGGTATTGTGCTGTTTGGCTTTGCCCTTGCTTCTAGAGAGATGTAATTAAAAAAGTGAATTGCCCTTGTTCTAAAATGTGGTTGGTCGCAGACTGTGGGAGTCATCATCAAATCAAAAGTCTTGTGGTTAAAATACCTCAGCGTGTACATCAGAAGCCAGACTTTGCCTCATCGCTGTTTTTGATTTCTGTACAACAATAAAAATGTTCTCTTTTTTTTTTTTTTTGGTTAGTAGTAGGACAAAAGGGTTCTCTTACTCTTACTCTTGCTCTGGAGGACTGTTACAGTGTGCAGTTAAAGCGTGTATGATTGATATTTAACAGAGCACTTTGAGCCACGTTTTTGTTGTTAGGAAGATCCTGGGAATTGTTTCATGTAGAGTTTGTCTTGTAAAATGCAGATTCCTCATGGGCTCTGTGGATAAGTAACAGCTCTAGCATCATGAAGAGGTTCTACTGAACCACATTCTGAAGTATAACCGAGGGTTTCATTATTCTTCATAGAACCTTTAATGGTTCCCTCACAGAGACAACTCACAGAACCCTGTTATGCTGTCATATTAATATTTATAGCACAGCATTGTTGAATTCTCAGTTATGATTGGTCAGAATTTTGAGCAGCTCTGACAGTAGTTCCAGCTGTTATTCAAATCACAGGTTCATATTAATGCCCTCATTCTAATACATTATTGTTTCTATAGTAACAGCTCATTCACAGGGACTTGTTTGGCAGATGATCTACATAATCTAAGGCTAATAATAAACAGAAAAATGTGTTGTTTAATTCTTGATGTGAAGCTTCCTGTAAGGAGTCAATTATGTATCATTTATGGAAGGAGTCTCCAGTGTCAGTGCTTTGTAAAGTTCAGAAATTTTTCCAACATGGAAGAGTCATCAGGATGTAGGACTTTGCACTTCCTGTTCTCTCAGAAACAAGACAAGTTGTGATTTTTGTCTTATTAACTTCTAGAGAGGAAAAAAAAACGAGGCTGGTGAGGGGAAGATTGTTTATAGCTGCAATAATGTAAGTGATAACCATCAACGTATATCTTTTATACCTTTAGTATGCATCCTCTGGAAACATGAATATGCGTGTATTTAAAAATTCATTTAAAAAGTGTACTGATTTACCTTAAAGCTTTTATCTAAATGCTAATTAAAGGTGCACCACATGCACCTTCCGAGGTGAAAGAAAAATAATAAAGGTAACTTTAGGTTTCCAGAGACTAGAAAAAGTACAGTTTATTTCTGTACCTTTATTTCTGAGAGTGTATGACATTAGTGTTTGGCTATTTTGAAGAGGTTTTAAACAAGACCACATTTTAACAGTAAAGTGTTATCTCAAGAAAAATTCTGTGTCACTTGCAGGTGAAATCCATCATCGGTTTCATTGGAGGAACCTTCAGGACGATTATTAAATTGAGGTGTTGAGTTCTGCCCTCTGTGAATGTGTCAAGGCTGTTTACTTTCTCCCTCATCATCCATTCTCACCTGCTATTAGATACCGACGGTACATTTATTTAGGAGTTTAAATTCAAGTAAGGAAATATGACATAGATGGATGGTTGAGGCTGTGCGAATGTTCAAAGCTCTAGAAGCCAATATGGGTTGTAATCGTAGACTAGATATTCAATTTAGCAGCCTGTGGGCCAGATCTGGCCCTTTAGTACATTTTACTGGTCCTTTAATGGCTTTTACCAGCTAATGAAATGAGAAAAAGTATGCATTAAGGACTTTTCACAGAGGAGGCAACAATTACTCATCTCCAGTACGATTGTCAGTGAGAGGTAGTTAAGTAAAGTGACTTAACTATCAGTGGAGCATCAGGTGGTGCACCAAGCAAGCAAGCTTGACCCTGAGAAACTTTCACTCACATACCTGAGAATAATTCGCAACCACCCACCTCCAAGTTTTTTTAAAATGAGTTGGAAATCAACTTGGTCATCAGTTTTGGGCAACATTTCCCACATCTCTTGAAAACTTATTTGACACAGAAGCAGAAAAAGCATGTGTGGTGGTCTGGAAAAACCTATCAGATATAGCTGACAGAAAAATTCAGGTTTTGGCCATGATTAAGTTTTTCTGCCTGTAACATCTATTGACACCTCAGTTTTGAGACACAATGCATATATTTCACAAAAAATGATTTGGAAAGGCACTTTACTTACTTTTTAATCTTGCCTAGGCTAATGTCCTGTAAAGGTGAGGTTGTGTAAGTAGTCAAATTTGGTGGTAAAAACAGTCAGTTTGCCTAAAGATGACTAAAACCTTGCTCACTAAGTGTGAGTTCCTCACACAGTGAATGCCATGCTTTGATCACATTGTTGTATAGCTATATGATAAAATAGTGAAATGTACAGTACTGTGCAAAAGTCTTAGGCACATGCAAAGAAATGCTATAGAGCAAAGGTCTCACTTGCTTCTTATTTTTGCCTTCGTGATTCTTTTTTTTTTTGTCTGATACAGTTCTCTCATGCTTCATGATACAGTTTTATGTTATATAGTTGGTTTCACAACTACACTAAATGGACAAAAGTTTGTGGACACCTGATTATCACACCCATATGTGGTTCTTCCCCAAACTGTTGCCACAAAATTGAAAGCATTGTATAGAATGTCTTCATATGCTGTAGCATTACAGTTTGCCTTCACTGGAATTAAGAGCCCCAAACCTGTCCCAGCATGACAGTGCGCCTGTACACAAAGCGAGCTCCATGAAGACATGGTCATTATAACAGGAAAGGAGGGGACTAAATCTGGAATGGGATGTTCAGCAAGCACATACTGTATGACTATGATAGTCAGGTGTCCACATACTTTTGGCCATAGAGTAAACGTATTTGCATTTACAACAGTAATTAAAATAGAGCTGATCTTGATCTTTGGCCCATCACCTGATATTGCTTTTGTAATCTGCTCCGTGCTCTAAACTAATTTAATTGCCCTGTCTAAAACCAGATTAAAGCGGGTAATCCTCTAATCAGGGATTTCAGAATGATGGTATATAGTCAGACTTCTGATTGCAAGAGCACATAGGGGTGTAGCCTACACATTAATGTTTAATTTTATTATTATCATAAGAATTGTAAATCAAGGCTGGACATTTTGACATAACCAGAAAGCGGGATGGAAGAGAACTCATGTTCAACAGCTTTTTAATAATTCCATCACACCTTTTTCCATTTGCAACTGGGATATTTTCCAAACTAGAAAATCTATATTGAATACTATAATTCTTCCTAAAAGTGGCATAGGAGCAATTCTACACCTTCTCTGTAAAGAAGAATGAATTAATATGTATGATATGCACATTACAAGTCTTCCCCTTCCTCCACAGCTTGTCCTGCCCTGGTTCTCCAGTATTGCTAATAAGAACATCTTAGCAGACAAATAGAATCTTACCACAAACCTCTCCTTTTTTTCAAATGTGCTGCAAATAACAGTAAGGAAACAGCGAGGCAAAACTCGGACACGACCGCTACTTAATATTAAGCAGCTCCTCCATTTTTTCCGACCAAAGAGAGATCAATATGCAAATACTCAGCATGGATATTTTCTTTAAAGGAATGAAAGCATGATCAGGCTTTGCAATAAACAGTGACACTCAGAGGCAGGGTTGCCAAGTCTCAACAGAATTTCTAACCCAGCTACATCTCAAAAACTACATAAAAAGACCTGAACCTAGCCCAAAAAGTTCAGACATTGAAAATATGAGAAGCATTTTTCTGGTCTTTGCATGGGCAACAAGTTCACCGTGGTGTGCACGCATTTCTAATTTGCAGTATATGCAAAATTGCCTGAAACAGACATTACCCACTCCATAATCTCCCTTTCCCTCTCCCAATCTTTGCAATATAGCTTACAAGAGAAATGGTTCTGTACATCATAGCTATACTGTCTGCACTTACGCTTTCCCTTTGTTCACATTTTTTATTGCATTAATCCAAGATCTTGGTAGCTACTGATTATTTTAAAGCTAATCCAAAAAAAAAAACACCCATAACCCGCAACATTGTTCTAAAACTAGCCTGATTTTGGCATAAAATCAAGAACTAACACAAAATGGGTGAAGACAATTGGGCAACAAACCAATGATATGACAGGGGCTAAAACAGAAACCAGTAGATATCCAGAAACACATTGATGAGTACAGCTCTGAACTATGGTTTCATGTTTAGTTTGATTTGACCTCTGCTTGCCTATTTGTTCGATTTACTTATGTTATGAGCCTTGATCCCTGTTATGAATGATGTATATGAATATAAAATGCCTCGGCATTTCCATCTGACTGCCTCAGGTACCCCAGCAATGCACACAAACAGTCTGCAAGCTTTCCAATCACAAATGTGTTCAAAGATCTGTGACTGTGACTTCAGACCCATTTTATTATGGTGCACTTTAAGCACAGTTGCCTTCACAAGCCCCTTTCAAGTGTGTTAATAAACCCAAATGATTGAAGGTGGCATTGATAAAAGAGCCAGCTGTTTATCAGGGGACAGCCACTGACAGGGTGGAAGCCAGTTAAGGTGCAAAGTGAAATTAGGAAAGAAATTAAGGTAAAGGACCTTGGTGGTGGAGAGACTTACAGCAGCATTATACCTTCCCACAGAGGAATAAACGATAATGGAGCTGTGAAATTACTTCTACAGGCTTCTTTACAAGCATCACAAAATACTGAAGCTTTTGAATTTTATTTGTTTGTTTTTCATATTTTAGACTTTAGAGTATGTACCAGTATCAGTTGTTGTTGATGGAAAAATACGTTTATATATATATATATATATATATATATATATATATATATATATATATATATATATATATATATAATAAAATGAAAGTCAATCGGTAGTATTCAGGCAACTATTCAGGCAAGCAAGATAAACCAGAACGGCCTGGTGGTGGCACTATGGTGCAGTGTTTTCCATTTTGTGTCATATTTTGCAGACCGTGAGGTGTAGAGCCAAAACTCTTTTTTGTTCCACCCTATTCCTTGGCTCAAACCAAACAAAAAAGCCTCAAAAGCCAGTAAGCTCCACCCACTTTGAGGTAATTCACATAATATGCAAAACTTTTTTCCAGTCACCCAAGTGACGGCATCAAAGAGAGACTACCCTAGCTGGAATGGCCGTTTTTTTGCTTGACATTTTCTTTTGTTCTTCTTGCTCATGGTTCTTCTTGTGACTATCTGTTCTTCAACCTGTGCCTGATTACTGACCCTGAAATTCAATTAACCTCTTGTGCGGTGTCACTCTGTTTCAGTAGACAGTAAATATTGTTTTTGGGCTTGTTGTGTACAATTAAAAATATCACCAGGAGCAGGGTTTGGCCAGTTCTGTTTTGTTAAGAAGACGTAGAAATAGATAAAAGACAAGAAAATGACAGAAAAAGGGTAATTCTAGACAGTTCTTCA